>JAIPRK010000303.1:0-26682 GCA_025469195.1 Chaitophorus viminalis
AAATTTGATTTTATCATTTTATACTATTTTACATTATTTTTATAAATAATTTTATTTAATATTTGTATATTTATACCTCCCCTATTTTACAGGCTATATATTGTAATCGTGTATATATTAACATATGTGGGCAACTGGTACATTTTGCTCTAGATAGTTTGGGCGGAATTGGTATAAAAAAGGTACTTTTGGGGGCCACTGGTACATGCCCATTAGATCGACTTAGCCACTTTTTAGACTTTGTCCCCAAAAATTTCACAGCATATAATTAAGCAAATTTAAAACAAAAAATCAATAAAAATTAACTTCTGGGTATGTTTAGTATAAAATTTCAAAAATGTGATATTATAAATAAATGAATAAATGATAAGTAGATTTAATTTAAGTAATAAGTACATTTACAGTGTTTCAATAATTTATTTACTTGAAAAGAAATTATTTTGATTAGTACAGAAATGTCCAATATAATATTTTTAATTTATAATCTCCTAATGTCTAACTATTTTTTTCATTTTACATCGTGTCGTATAAAGTAAATAATACCTCGCCAAGTAAATAAATGATTGAAAAAAGTAAATGATCTTATTAGGTTATCTTAAATTAATATTAATTAGCATTTATTTATGATATCACATGTTTGAAGTGCTTAAAGGTTTTGATAAGTAAGTTTAAAATTACAATTTTTTTTAGATTCTATAATAAGCGATGATTAATTGGTTTTACAATGATATTTTTTTCTTCTTTATCTTTTTCTTTTTCTGCCATTTTTTTTTTTTTTACTTTGCCAACTTTTTACACTGAGTTTGACGATGAGTTTTTGTTGTGATACTAACATAACGAAATGAGGTAGAGAAAACTAATGGCAACGTGTTCTTGGGCGAAGAGACTACGATGGTAAGATAATAGAGCAATGTTTATGGTGACGAGCGTGAATATTTTTCCATACGTCTTGTAGGTACCCGCCCTAAATGTCTGAATAAATATAGCATATTTTTTTTAAATACATTATCAATCAATGTCCCTTGACAAACTGCATTTAATTTACAAATTACCATGCCGTTACATTAAGTTTAATAAACTATACCTTTTATTATTATGCATTGATAATTTCCTTCATTTATACGTATACTATAATATAATATTATAGTGCATTTACTGTTTCACCTAAAAACTTGACCCGTTAGTCCTTGACAACTCTTTTGTTTCTTTATGGTTACAATAATAAGAGTGTTTAGATTTTGCCGATTTTGGGTATCTTACCTATTAATTGATGCCTCACATCCATGCATGGATTAATAGTAACATGAGTTATTAGTATGTTAGTAAACTTAGATTTATATTAATATTATGATTATTTGAATTAACTTGATATTAATAATAACTTAGGAGTGAAGATTATATAGTTGATATTATTATTTAAACAAAATATGCTGAACGAATGAATTTTAAAATTACAAATAACTAATGTGTTTTTCTTTTATTAAAAATAAATTTTAATTAAAAAAAAAAATCAATAATATTAACTATTACCACTTAACCAGTTTATATGGTGCGTTTATCCAGACATTTTTCTGTGAACTGGTTGTACTAGAGTTCAAGGAGGAGGAGAAGAAAATATCCTATAAGGCTAAAAGTAAGACCGTTTTGTAGAACTGTTATTGATCCATAATATATAATATTACGCTGTTATTTATCACTTAATTACATATTATTAACTATAATATTACGAATGAGCAAAAAAAGGCTCTATCCTCTTTAAAATAATCATTGGACCCGTGACTGATCTTGGCCCTCGGACGACTTAATATGTGTATGTAAAATTTATATTTCGCTGACGGACAAAAGATATATGACCCCAGTGGCTGGTACTTCTACTGTACTTACTATTTGCGTGTATTGTAGTCGTAATGGGGCAGTATGAGTCGTGTAAGAACGCCGAACGGACAAAAAAGTACAAATAAAATAAAAACGTTCCCGAGTAGCTACCGTGAGATGCGCGGAGTTGTCAGAATACGCTGCAACAAAAAGACGTGGTTGATAAATTGCGAAGATGGAAAAACGTATAATCATCGCGAACAGTATCAATCAAAATTCGTTACGACGACGACGTCTACAGAAGGAACGATTAGGTGTATACATTAAGAATGCGGAGGGCCTAATTAAAAACATAATATTTTACTCTGGACGTACAATTATATTTCCGTCTCGTCGAAATCGGTATATATGATGCGTAGTAATATATTAAATAAGTAACAATAAATTTATTGTTATTATTTATTATCTTATTTTTGTATACATAAAATGTACCTGCGCTGCGATATTATGTCGCTATAATCATTGTTTGTTTTTCAATGGGTATGCGAATGGTACATACATCTACGGTGGCGACAAAATTTGTTAATAAATTACGAAGTTACCAAGAAGATAAAAGTCCATATCATGTGCCAAATGAATATAAAAGTAATATATTTAACCCCTTGACTGAAATTTAAATGAAAATATTATATATTTATGTAATATTATTATGGAATAGACGTATATAAACCTGGTCGTTTATAAGATTTTCGCGATGACGCGATAAAAAAATTAGAATTAAAAGCCGAACACGGAATAGTGGTGAAAGTCAGGTTTTTGATATGGGAAAGGGTGTAGTCAATAATTAATTTATTTACATTATTAGTATTGTATTTGAAAGACATTTTCCTTATTCGTATTGATCGTTTGTTTTAAAACAATACCTAGTTTTCTACATGATATATTATATCAATATTATTATAATTAAATAGGGACGTTGTGAGGAGGTGGGGGACATGGTATAAAACACTGCTTGATGTTTTTCCAAAAATTATAAATCCCAGAGCCCATCGTAATATTTATCAAATTTTGAGAACCATCACTAAACAATTATATTAAAAAATACCGAAAAGAATGTGCGACTGAATTTAGTGGAATGTAATATATACTAAGTATAAAAGTGAAAAGCAATTTCATTAAAAATAAATCTAAAATTAAAGCTTCTTCGTCGAATTGATAACTAAGTATATACTTATATATAACATCGATGATGCGGCGCACAAGATGGTTTCCATTGAAGAAAGATTTTCTGATGAAAAATGTAAAACGTTTGCTTTGATCGAATTGCATCCTAAGAAAAAAAAACCATAATAATAAGCAAAGAATGGGAGTGGGGTACACTAATAATTGTATTTGGACCAACTGGAATAATCTTCTACGGACGTCCCTGATATTAAATAATAATTACCAGAAATTTTTACAGTTAAAATATGAAAATGTTTAACGCTCTTTAACGGATTTTCACCAATCCAATATCCACAGACGTCTATATTACGAATAAGATATTTTTCGGTAAAATTAGCTTTATGAAGCTTTATGAAATAATATTATGTTGATAATTGTTATTGTCTTTTCTCGGCAATACTGGGTATTTACTGATATTTTATTGACCTTAAGTAAGTCTTCAAATATTTTCGAGCATAAAACGTTCGCTTTGATGCGTTTGAAGTAATTGATTCAGCAATTTTATATTAAGTAAAACATCAGAACAATAGTTCCAACATGCTTCGATTTTACGCATTTCTTTTTGATAATGCGATCGAAAAATCTTTTAGGTATCACGCATACGATATAATTCATTATTAAATGGATCTAAGAACATAGTTATTGCGAAATTTAGTTTATTCTGTTAACTCGCGTAATATATTGTTTAGAACATTATTAATACCAGCAAACAATTAATGTTAATATGCTATAATAATGTAATTATTAAATAAAATATTATGTATACAATGGTCAGTTTAGTTGTGCTATACGCGTACGGGGTAATATTTCAAAAAACCCATTTTCCATGACAAGTCATTGACGGGGAGGACTATTCAAAAAGGGTTTATTATTTGAAAACTTTTCGAATTGCGTAAAATTTAATGAAATGAACGGCGAAGTTTGGTTAGAGTTGGCCGTGATATGTTACAGAATTATATAATGAGTAAGGGATGACTAGGTCGATGAGTAAATTTTTCGTTTGAAAGTTCGAAAACTCATTTTCCGTAACTATTGTTGCACAAAACTTGTTTACAGTGAACTTAACTATTTAAGTTATTATTTAATTCAGTCACATAATAAATATTGTGAGCTCGTAGACCGGAGATAAATTATGCCGTAGTGCAAAATTATTTCAAAACCCCTTGACACCTTATACCTGCACACAAATACCTATGCAAAAACTGACGCACATGAATGAAGTATAAAACAAAAACAATCGATTGCAAAGGCACAAAATACACGTGGACGATTGGTGGATTTAGACTTTGTGCGGTAGGTGCAGTCGGACTGTGTTGTCATTAGTCTCAATGAGTATAATTATTAATCAATATAAGATGTTTTTATACTCATTAAAATACTATGTGATGTACCGAAATACATTTAAACAATTGGTTTTTTAATAATATTTAAATATTAAAAAAAAATGTTCGTACAAATAAATAATATTATTATATGCAGTCTTTAATAATTAAGTATAAGGTATGCGCGTTTGTGTGATGTACCTCTAAAAAGTTTCCCCACTCCTGAATGGTGCTCTGTATATACAGGCTTGTACAGGAAGATGCAAAGTCGTCATCGTTTATTTATGTTTAAAGAAATTATGATTTTATTAAAGCCATGTAATAGTTACAGAGCATTTTTCGCATTGTACTGTATCATCAGTATACATACTAGTATACTACATCCATTGTATAACATATGATCTATACCGAAGAAGTTACAATATCATGTTATTCGATGGGTCATACAATATATTATTATTTATTATGTATCGGGGTTAGCGCCGAAAACTGCCGTTGAACACGGATGGATGATCATCCCTCGGTCTTTTATCATACTGTTAAGCCCTTACACATCCGACGCAAGTTGTATTACCGCGATATCTGTTCAGGGGTTGGGTTGGTGGATAACAACAAAAAACCACCACGTCAAAATAATTATATTGAAGCAGAAAATTTAACGTTAACTTGAAACAAGTTAGTCACTATGAATCTCTCTATACTGTAAATAGGAGTTCTGTTAATTCTCCGTCGCGTCCAACACTTTGTGGATAAATTGCCTATTTTGAATATAGTGCCTATACCCAACATCAATTTTTTTCCCAAATCTCAATGGCTATTTTTAACAGATTTTCGTTTAAAATGCGCACACATAAGCAGTATAATACCGCTTTTATTGATTCGCACAATGGTCTCCGGTTCGTACTACGGTAATAAATTGATGCAAATAACTTACTCCGGAACATCGTCGTTTATATCAGACGTGCCATTTACTACAATTTTCGTGAAACACTATAACGAGTCATGTATAGTCATGTAATACCCTGTAATCCAGATGATGGCCGAGGAGTCCATGAATCGTCGAAAACCTCGCATAACGGGTACAAGGTCGATTACTTAATATAAAATTAATAACAATTCGGTGACTTTATGTTTTTTTTTTTTTTTTTATTTAATTTAAAATGCATCATAGATTTTACTTATTATTATTGTTTCTAGGAAATCATGTTTAAGCTAAAGCTACAACTGAAAACATTATCAGGAGCGAAGGTATTTATTACTTATTATATATATATATATATATATATATATATATATATTTTTATTATTGGTTAAGCATCAACTACATAGGTTATTAGCTTTACAGTTATTATATTTTATATTTGGTGAAGGATATAGTTTTTATCTTTGTTCAATTTTCACAGAAAAATAAAATACTGCATAATTGTATTCTATGGGTACAACAATTTCAAATTTTATTTTACTAATCGCTAATGTGTTACGCGTTACGCTCGTAAGTAGCGAAGTCAATGAAATTTTACAACATTATAATTTCACTAATAATAATTAAAAATAATTGATCGAGCATAGATAATAAATATTGATTAAAATAGTAACCTACTTAAAATAAATTGTTTTTCATCTTTATTATTTTTTTAAGGATATTTTAAAATTGAATAACGTTGATAAAAATGATAAATTATGATAATAACGGTAATGTATTTTTTATTTTTTTTTTCTGAAATTATACTTCCGTTTTATATAATGTTTGTTTTATTATTCTTAAACCAAATATTATAATGTATGTATAATATTATGGAATATTACGGGAATAATTTAATGTATTTTTATAATATTATTCAGCTATATAGAAATATATAATATAATCATATTGCAAATAACTCGCGTAAACTAACAGCGTTCAAGAAAACTTCTGCGCTATTAGGTAAATATGTTTCCCGGGTGGCACCGACAAAATTATATCTCATTCACTCTGGGATTCCGTTTTGCATTTGTTGAGAGTTGTAGCTCTAACTGCTCCGATTAAGCTAGCTAATAGCTAATGACTTGGTTCTCCAGCGAGACGTGTATTATCATTGTGATATGATGTGAGACATATTATGGTCGTAAATAAAAATGCCGCATATAATGTACATACACTGAGACGTATGTACATACGTATGTCACATACGTGGCAACGAACACAGCTACTGCAGGACCGACGAATCGGTTTTATTAGTAATGTTTGTTGTCGTGCCGGTAACAAAAACGAAAAAAAAACCGATACGAGACGAAAAACAGAAGACCGAAATAATTTAACATCGACCAATATAGCGACGACTATTTTTATTGAAATAAAAAATTATATTTGATCTATAACAACGGCATACTATTATACTAACATATATGATACATTGATAACAAAATCACCAAGAGTCTCATTTATGTCGTACATAAATAATTATTTTATAGAAATGAAAAACTATAACAGCATAATCAAACACGATTTGAACATAAATCTCAATCCAATTTTCAGATTCGTTGAAATGTGTAACGTTAAAACGCGATTATCAAGCATCCTAACGTATAATGTGATTTAAATATATTACATTTTAATTTTAATAATCGAAGTACTTAATCCCAAGTTAAAATATTTACATGCATTTTCCATGTGAAAATAAATATATATACCTATATAGTATAATATATCGTAACCGTATAAACAAATACTTTGGTTTGCATGAAAATGATTATAATCCCTACTCGCAACACCCGGTCTATAAATACCTTTTATCTACTAACACTGAAATAACAAATTATGCAAGTAACACCCCCCAAAACTGAATCATGAAAATTATATCGGGTTAAAAATCGATCTTTTCATATCTCCGAACCTAAACTCTTTTAAAAAACTATTGTATATCCAAACTTAATTAACTTCGTCATAAGTATTAGATAATTATTTTATATTATCGCATTGGTATATTGTGTTTCTCCGTTTTTTTTTCCAACTATTATACCGAGCGATTGTTATTGTTATACAATGTATGTAATTGGGCCTGGCATGTCTAAAATAAAATTATTTGAAAAATAATTTAATACACCTACTTAATTTTATAATTTATAATTAACGAACATGATTATAATATCCCGACAGTTCGTCATTACCCGTTTTCGTTGTACAGTTCGTAGTATCAGATTATTGCTGTGTTTTCTGCGATGATATTGTTCGCCGTTCGCATCGAGTGCATAAAGACATTGCAGTAAATCCGCTGTACAGTAGTTATTTATATAGGTTAATACACGCTAAGGGTATTACAACGTATACAAGTATTACAATAATATGATGATTTAGATGCTCGTCATTATGACGTTGGCAAAGGCGCACGCGTCTCGCGATCCAAGGGGAAAGCGCACGCTACCTTCAGTAATGTAGGTATACCATAATAATATAATATACGAAAATCTGTGATCACAATCGCTGCTGTACCTGTGCATACAATACGTACCAATACATATAGCTATTATACATTATGCGCAATATCATTATCGCGCGAGCACTCGTTCCGATTGATATATACGCGCGTAATGTTATAATAATATGATGAAAGATCCCATTTGTACCGCGGGTATATACACATGGTTACTCTGTGCGTTAAGACTTGTACTTATTTAAAATAGATCCCTAGTACATTGTGTATATGTATATCGTTCATTATTATAATATTTAGTCGCTTTGATAAGCAAAAATAAATCAATGGTAAATAGGTTAGGCAAACAATAATAGGTAATGTAAACAGCTAAATAGGTTACAGGCCCATTTTTTTTTTAAATTTTCATTCAATTTGGATATTAATCATTTTTGTCTCATCAACTAGCTTTCATCGCCCGGCGTTGCCCGGGGTTTAATTCGCCAGATTTCTGATTATCTGAATGTGAATAACATCTGCAGGTGGACAATTGTAATTAATCAATTTACGCTGTAGTATAGTAGTGTTTCATTACATCAGAAGTCCAAATTATACTGCTCAAATTTCATAATTATAACACCAGCAGTTCCGGCTAGTTGTAGAAGTGATTTTGAACGACAGTATATATTTATCCTTGCACTTTGGTATGTAATCGTCACGCACCGAATCATGTCCTTATTGGAAACATAAATTGTATTTTCGTATATGTTAATCAAAAAATATTTCGACCACCTTGGGTCATCTGAAACCCACGTTAATGATGGTTCCGTTGGTAGATAGAAATTTGGCAATTTAACTTTTCCACCTACGGAGCACATTCCCGGAGTTTCATTTTTGAATTTTAATAAACCGCAAAATTTCGCATAACTTAACTATTTATCCAAAAACTATACTTTTATGAAGTATATAATCATAATTAGCATTGTGATTAAACGCAGCAAGCTTATAAGTTATAATATATGCCAGGAACGGTGTTCCTTATTTGCTCCAAAAAAAATTAGTTCATTTTGGGTATAGCCCATTTGCGCCAAAATAAAAAAGGTATGTTTTCTCCAATAGCCCATTTGCGCCAAATTTACCTACGTAAACATTTTAAATTAACGACTTGGTTAATTCTTATATTTTAAAGACGTATTTAAAACGTATGTCTGTAACGTAAAATAAAGTTATTTTTATAAGTCTATAGATTTTAAAGCTTTGTATATTATTGCATCGAAAGATAAACAAATAAGTTTTATATCAGTTTTATTATGTTGTACGAGCTTTAAACGATCTACATTTCATTACTTCTAAAAACAAAGAATTATCTAAGATTCATATTTATATGCCACGAAAATTTAAAATCTATAGACTTATAAAATAAACTTTATTATACGTTACAGACATACGTTTTAAATACGTCTTTAAAATATAAGAATTAACCAAGTCGTTAATTTAAAATGTTTACGGAAGTAAATTTGGCGCAAATGGGCTATTGGAAAAAACATACCTTTTTTATTTTGACGCAAATGGGCTATACCCAAAATGAATTAATTTTTTTGGCTCAAATGGGCGATGCCCGCCAGGAACCTTCGCGGAAATATACTCAACAACTTACCAAAGTCTCATGGTGATCAGATGAATAGTGTATAGGAATGCGTAAGAACCGAACAGACATACATTCGATTTTATATAATATATCTTTATAATATGTAGATGAATTAAATGTAATTGTATGTAGAAAGATCATAAATAATAATATTTCTTAATAAAAATTGATAATATTTTTATTGTGATCGCAAGTGAGTGATTACGGTATTGAATATAGTTGTAAGCTGTATGTTGTCCATGGTATTAATCGTGGGGATGATTAATTTAAATATTATTGTTATCAAAACGCAAAGAAATTTTACTATGTAAGTAATAAATATTTTTCTTCGAATCAGCGTGAACAGCCATTGTTATATGTATTTTGCTGTGTATCGAGCGGCTCGTTCTTGGTTTTCTCCATTTCATTCAAATCTGCATAAATTATCGCCGTGTTTGGAATCAAGGATACTTGAACATAAATGTTTTATGCGGTCGATGTGGATATTTGAACGTATTATAAATTATAATACGATGTAAGATTTTTTACACTTGATCCGACAGTGATTCGGTGCGATTTATCACTATCGTTCTTATACATTGTATTAATGGTTTCAGTGTTTTTAATGTTTTTATGGTAATATTTTAAATTTTATTTTCTCCGTTTACATGACGTCATCGGGACCATTTTATAACAGTATAACACGTAAGCTGGCCGTTCGTCGAGTTACAGAACGCTTATCATGGTTAGAAAACATCAAACATTTGAACTACCACCGTACGAAGTCGAATATAACTGATATTTATTTTTTGAAAGCATAAATTATATTTATACATACTATATATTGTATAACATAGCGCCGACAATGAAATCAAAAGACGAAAAAGGAAAAAAAGAGGAAAATATATTATTTTCTATTCTTTTGCGAACAGTAAAGTTAAAATATAATGAGTGGTTTTCACTCCAACGAGCTAATTGTTATTCCTTGGACTAATAAAATATGATATAGTCTGGAAACGACTCGACTGCGTTATGAGCGTTCGGCTGTGATTTCGACTATACCTGCATTTAACAGATGGCAGAGACTGTTTTCGTGAAATTTACTTACTTTAAATCATTTTATATCGCGAACTGCTGCGAAATTGTTCGTTGGATTCATTCAACTTTTATGTAGGGTGTTCAAAGATATTTGCCCATTCACAAACCCAAAGAGAGAGAGAGAAAAACAAAAAATAACAGTTAAGTAATTTCAACAAATTCGATTATACTTTGAATCAATCAGTTTCACATATACTGCAAGAAATAAATTATAATTTTATAATTTTCGAAACAATGTTTATGTAACAACTAACAATTGGCCAAAAATATCAAAATTCCGTCGTTTCCGTATATTATAATCACGATTAATTTTACCATTTATTGTTATTAAAAACTGAAAATATGGATGTATTATACTAATAGGTAACTGTAAGTTATTTTGTTTATTAAAATCAATTTTCGTATAATGTTATTAGTTTGAGGGGCCAAACATTGAAATATCCTGTTATGCGTTTATTGTAATCGAAAAACGAAAATGCGGGCGGGACGTATAATATTATATTTTTAAATAATTTTCAATGTCTGTATATCTATTATATTATAATGTTTATATAATAACTCGATCGTTAGATGTTTGCATATTCCCGTTGTCAGGTTACACAACCTTTGCCATAGGTACAGGTAATTTTCGTTTGTATTAATATTTTTAATGACACCTCTTTAGATTCTTTATGCGATCGTTTATGTATATTTCAATTATTGAGGAACTTTTTTTTACACGTGTCAATTGCGTTCCGTAATAATATACATAAATATTGGTTCTGTTGTTGGAAATGGAAAAAGAATCGATTTCTAAAATACATAGACTCTTTGCGTGTTTCTAGGTATACTCGGCTTTTACAATACAATAGTAATATTAAAATTATATACTAAATTATAACTAATAATTACTATCCTTTATACCTTTTTAACTAGGTGTATTTAATGTACATTTTGACGGAAAACTTAATAATATGTGGGTGTATAGCGTTTTTATTAAGTAAAAACCTATGTGCTTATAACGTTCGGTAGTAATTTAGGAAATATTCGATTTTACAAACAGTTTGTAATATAAACGTTGGTTTAGGAATAAAATAAATAACAATGATGTTGGTACACTTCGGAAGTAAATTAGAAATATGCGTCTTTTTGATTTCTCCTATAAGGTATATTTTCTTATTGTAAACATACATTTTATAATGAACATTGAATATAAACTCTGCATTCTTAGAAATCAATTTTTTTGTTTTTTTATTACTATCCGTGAGCTACATATAATTCATAAATAATATTTGGCCCTAGTAATCAAATAAAAGGACATATTAACATTTTTACGGAGAATTAATTCAAATGTATATTAATACAGTGGTTATTTGATACTTCCCATATATCGTTTCTTCAATAATTATATTTATCACTTACCCGAAAGTAATAACAGAGATTTAATGATTAAAGAGTTACTCGAGGCTGACTATTCCACCATACCATGCCACAAAACTAGGTTCGTTATTACTTGTTTATTTCTAATAAATTGAGATGTAAATATGTAATGAAAATGAATCTGCTACAATTTTAGATCAAAAAATACAATTCTAATTATTTATTCAAGTACATGCTATATATGTAGATAGATATAGTTTTACTATAGTATAAGCTACTGGCTTAAATCGTTATTTTTGGGTATGTAAGTATGTTGCTTGTGTAACAATATAACTGCCAGTATTCAGTAATACTCTTATAGTGTGTTCTTGTGCTTACTCCCGAATTTGAGAAGTGGAGAGGGTTATCTTCAAGTAAAAAAAAGTTTTGATACATGTCTGTTCTCTTTTTATGTTTTGTAAAAATGTCGTTTACAATTCAAATGTATTACAAATTAATAACCTTAAAAATAATCAAAAGGACGACATTTCTTTATATTCATAAAAATAAGTACATTTACCGTCTACCGTAATCATAAGGTTTGTTGTGTCGAAAAGTAAGTGCTTTTTTGATGTACTCGAATAAAAATAACCACTCAATGTCTGCCAATAGATTTTTGTACGATATACTAAGCTGTTTTCGACGGAGTATTGCATGAGCGTATTCTAAAACTAGAAGAACGTTGTAGTCGTTAAAAGAATATAATTCATCATGACGGTCGTAATAGAGATTATCTTGAATAGAGCATTACGAACATTTTAGTTTCTTTTCTAATATTTTCGAGGTACTAAATAGTATACAATTTTTTCATATAAATTGATTTCCACGGATTATTCGTTAGATATAATTTAGACAACTGCGGACTCGAGCGATGGCTCGAATATTTAAATTAATCTAAAAATCGAACCAGTAGGATCCCAAACTTAGATTTATAATTAGATTGCATAAATTATTGTATACTGAAGAATTTGAATTTTGATCGACCTCAACCGAAACGTATAAATAACGTGCTCATAGACCGGTCTATTTTGAGTATTGATTATTAATATTGTATTATACTATGTATTATACATTTTTATAATCAATGTTAATAAACAAGCGAAACGTTCACTAAATGTTTTAAAAAAATGTTGCATTATGCAATTGATATAATATAATCATACGTTCTCCATCTCGAACCGTTATAAATTATGGCGTTATATTATATTATCATACTTGGTATGACAGTGCAAAAATGCATAGAGGACGTGTTGTTTTTAAAAATAATTTTTACAAAACATTCGACAGTAAGTCGTCTATTTTTGGAAAAAATATTTCTCGTTCCATTGGCTACTCTATGCGACGTACAAGCGAAATATAGTAATAAATACAGTTATATCGTCCTATTGGTCTTAATTTTTACGCGCCAACGCTTTAACCTACCACTTGGACGAAACTACGTCTGATAAGTTATTACTAATACGTTATATTGTACCATTACATTACTGTGTATTATATTATTGTGATTCATTCACGTGTGGTCGATAAATATTGGAAGTATATAGGCATTGTTTACTATTCGATTTTCCAAACATTTCGACAGTCCGAATGATACACTTTGTCATAGTGTCATCGTGTTCTAAAAATCCTGTATCAACCATGTTGCGTTTACAACGTCCCCGGTACCGTGACAAAATATTATTACTATATTCAGTTGGTGATATATTTATAGTTTAATTCCAAGGTTAAATATTTCGTAAAGAACATATACGTACAATTCTACCCATATTATGAACATTTCCCCGAAATATATTCAATACTCGCAACTATTTACATTTAAATAATCGACACAAAAGTTCACTGAACAATACACGTTGTTACATAAGTTTGGTACAAGGTTAGATGGATACACTGCACAGTGTTATTTTGGGCCTTACGAATATAGTTATTGATCCGATTTTGGAAACCATTAAAATATGTACATCGTGTAATACCATAGTCATGACTTTGATGCACTTTTGAACATTTTATTTAAATTGTAAAAATGTAAAATGATAAGACAACACAAACTGTCCGTCCATGTGTCCATCTAATTATAAACCCATGTCATGAAGGTCAATAATTAAATATAATTTTGAATGCGTACCTATCCGGTATATTTAACTTTTCAACTAAATTTTCTTTACGTTATTATTTGTAATTTGCTTTCTATCTTTCAGCTGAGTAGTATCCAACTAAGTTAAATAAATTATAAAATGAAAAATAAAAATTATAAACAGGTTTTTCCAAATTTTTTTTTTTATAAAATGACAACATATCTTGCCCAATACAACAATACGTACAAGAGAGCCATATAATGACTTAACCCTTAATCATTGGGTTCTATTATTGATCCACCTATTGCAAATTTAATTAAAATGGTGTACATATAATGAACGGATAGAAGGAAGGAAGATCTAAACATATAATATATTCAATACTGTTTCCAAAATTGAGTGTGTTTAGCTCAATTTCTATAGTTGATTAAAAACACTAGAACAGGGCGGAACAGACGATTGTATATGTATGGTATAAATTGTAAGTACATTTATCGTATAATAACATAAAGCATATAATATAGATATACGACGGCGTATAGATCAAGTGTAGTAAAAGCTTATAGTATATAGTCATAGTGTTATGATAATTAATGGACAATATACGTAAATGTTGTACATTTTTGCGAGTTTCTTGAACTTTCTATCAATCTCTATTTGTGTAGAGATGCACAGTATTTTCCCATTCATAGTATCACAATATTACACAAGCAGATGGTGTATCTATACCGTTTAGCATTCGCGTCGAGCAGTGCAGAGGCAATCAACCGACACCGCAAACGTCGAACGCGAATGCGTTGATTTTCTACCCTATACGACCACGAGCTGATAATAATTAATGATATAATCGGATTCACGTTTGTTCGCGTACGGACATAATAATATTATAATACATTATCCCGACTGATTGATTATGTTGCGCGTATGCCTTATGATGGTATTCGAATCGGACTTATAGGTACGTTCTCAGGGGTCAATATTAGCTTTTCGCCGTTTGTTTATAATGCTATGACGTGTTACTAATCGGATCGGCAACAAACAGTCCGGCGGTGGCGTGTAATAATAATGATCGGGCAAAGGACGAGATGATGTGCGTGTGACACGATAATATACATAATGTGCATGCGCTCGCGTATGGTTATGGTCGTTACGGAGGATAATATGCGGTTCCCAACAGTTGAACTTTGACTACGTTCATCGACGAGACGAATATATTATTGTATATATAACATGTATATATATATATATATATATATATATATATTATAACGTTTGATATTATTTTTAACCGTCACCGGTCGGTGCGGGCGCGCGCACGTGCGTACATGCCTCAGCGGACGTTTACGTTTTTATTTTTACATACATGTATATATATTATTATGCACGGGCGTTGGCATTATTTCCGTAGAGCAGAAGTGAAAAAAAAAAATTAGAAAAAAAAAACGAAAATTGTAATTCTATACTATGGCAGTGGCAAAAGCCTAGCCGAATACGCGTGTCGCCGGAGCGGGCGCGCACACCGACGGCACCAGCAGCGGCGGCGAACAGGGGGGGTCCGCGTATCTATTTTTAACGGACCTAAACGCGATGCGGCAACAACGTCACCGTCGTCGTCGTCGTCGTCGTCGTCGCAGCCGCCGCAGCCGCCGTCGTCCAGCAGTGCGCAAGGAGACGGCGTGCCGCGACCTCCGCGATCCGTTTTACCGTGCCGTCGAAACCGCCGCGGTGCCCGAGGAACGAAACGCGCGCGTGCGCAAACACCTCCATAACATACCGGATACTCACCACGTATACCACAATATACCACAATATACCTATTGCGCGTAGGCGTATCGACCGCCCTCCACCCCTTGTATCCTCTTGTGTCCTCTCGCTGCGGGAGACCCGGTTAAGAGAAAAAAGCAGTAGAAAAAAAAAAAAACACCCGCGAGCGAGACATGGCTCAACATGAGTGATCTCGCCGACACCATTGACGATCTCATCTGCAGTTTCGAAAGCAATGGTAAGACGATGGACACGCTAATAATGTATTTGTTTTGCTGGGCCCTGGTCGGTTTCGTTGCGCTGGCCGTTGGCAAGTTCGCGTACGGCCGGTTCGTCGGGTACGCGGGACGCAAGACCACCGCCACCGCCACCGCATCGGCCGCCAAGGGCGCCGCCGGCTCGGAACCGGACACCGCAGCGAGACACCACCATCCCCGGGTCGTGCCGCCCACGCCGCCCGTCGCACGTAAACGGTTGGGCTCCAAGTCGGGTCGCACGTCGGCCGCCGTGGCCGGCATTGCGGCCGGACTGTCCGCCGTGCCGGCAGCTGCGGCCGCCAACAAGGCGTTCTCGGTTGAGCAGCAGCAGGCGCACCAGCACCACCATCAACGGCCGCCGCCGCTGGCCACCGGCAACGACGCGGACGCCGTGCGCTGGACCAACGACGTGTTCAAGTGGCTGTACGCGACGGCCGGCGGCAGCGGTGGCGGTGAACCGTCCGTCGTCGAATACCTGCTCGGCGAGTGGACGTTTGCGCTCAACGAGTACACCAAAAAGTCGTTCGCCGAAGTGAGTTTTTCCTGTTCGTTTACTATTAATATTACCATCAATACGGCTTATATAAATATCCCCCTCCCATATACTGATTGGTACAATGGCGTCAAAATCGAAAAATAAAAATAAAACACTTGATATATATATATATATAGCAGAGGTGTGTATGTAAACACTGCTGCTCACACTTGAAAAAAAGGAAAAATAAAAAGTTAATAATATAGTGTAAATGAAATCTTTGAGAACATTTTTTTAAACTTATATCAATAGTAAAAATAGTAAACATGTTTAGAACCTCACCTAACTTAACCATCAAATAAAATTAACATAATACAGCATATATATTTGCTATAAACTATACAATATGTTCTCGACTGCCGGTATCCGGATTCCTAGGTCCAAAATCATCAAACTAACCGTTTTTGCCTTTATTTCAACATCCGGGAGGTAAAGCGCCACCAGTTTACTCCCGATGGTGCTCAAAACTGACGCTCAAGACTGATGTACAAGGCCACGGATCTATATGAAATACATATACTTTCATCCCTAAACCGTCTTCGAAATATAACTGAAAAAAACTATTTCATGATACAAATTGTTATGAATATTTCAATGTATTACAATTGAAAATCCAATTATGTACTTAGTTATAATGAAAGTTTTGAAAAGAAGAAATGCAAATATGGTTGTGGACTCATGATATTATAATGGCTATTGCAATAAATTAAAATAAATATTAATAAAAAATAATTTCAAAATAATTGCAAACAATAAATAATGATCGAATATGTCAAGTTAGATGCCGAAACTCCACTCCGTGTGAAACATTGGTGTTTCTCTACTAGTCTTAAGTTCTTCGGGATTCACACAATCCTACATGTTAAATAACGTGTATATCAATTATTAAATTTAAGTATCATAATTTATTATTATTAACCAGTGGACGATACGATGTGAAATTTTAGTACATTTTTTCCTAGTCATTAACAGTATAAAATAGTATTTACAGTTGACGTATTTTCCAAACTCCTGGACAACAGCAAACCGGTATTCAGTATTGATTTGAATGACCGGATATAATTGGCATTCTGATATTTTATGATTCTCCACCATTGCTCCCGGGATAAATGTCATTAGATTATAAATTACATAACTCATGACTATTATGGCAATACCACGTAATTAACAAAATTGAAATCGCTCAGTAGAAATAAAAAACCACATTTTTATGTCAGTGAACACTTGTGACAATTTTATGATTTCATGGTCCAAATATTGTAAATTTTTTTTTTTCGTCTACCCTGAAAATTTTAAATTTGTTAGTTACGTACGGTGTACTATAGTATTGCAATAACATCCGCAAATTATATATATATTCTTTCCGTTGAAGTTATGCTATATTGACAATTTTTCGAAATACGTTTGGACGTTTGGTGAAGTTCGACGAACTTATCACAAACTGATTTTGTGTACTTTCAGTGTTTATAATATGTATATATTATATATAGGTATCGTTTTCCATTCTATAGGATTTATCACGGCTTATACTTTTTGAGTATACTTATACCTAATATTAGTTCTCGCAGTCCATTCGAAAACTCCCCACGCGACGCCGAAATTCGCCTACATTAAACGTCGGTTCTTCTGGTCTTTTGGAGGGTGTATCCAAGCACATTATTCAGGCACACCCTTCTGCCGTGCATTTTATGTTTGCGTATATACATGATTACTACATACCTATATTATACCAATTAACAAAATGAAGAACCACGCTTAAAGTTAGTGCGGGGGCGTAGACAAAGGCTTTAGGCGACCAAATTTAAAAGATACATACTTTAAGTATATATTATGTATTATAGTTATAAGAATCCCTCTCTTCATACACATAATTATGTTTCCAATTCTATATATGTGTTACTGCAGCAGTGTACCAATAAAACAGTTAAACCTCACACGGAAAACATTAAATGTATTTCAATATATGGAAAACAAATTTTACAAGCACACGACATGCAAAATTTCATTATGAAACATACAATGAGCGATATTATATATTCTAAATTATCATACAATTTATATTGAAGTATGAATGTTTATGGAAAAGGTCGCAAACATTTCGCATACATTAAATTCAAGTGCTTTTTTTTTAACCGCGGTGAAAAACGGTATAAATAATTCTATAATGTGATTTCATAAACTGTATACAGTACACTATATTTTATAATAACGCCCTGCAGCAAAAACGTTTTTTTTTTTTTTCATTTTTATTTTTTTTTTTGTGACTTCTAACTTTCATGTTATAAATAACATTATTTTTGATGATAGTAGTAAAAAATAATAAAAACATGCAAAATGAGAACATTATTTGCACCTTGAATCGACCATTTATATCAAGTCCAGATAAAAGTCTGTGGAATGTAATTCTGAACGTATTACGAAAATAAAACATATTATATTTTTAAGATTTTATTCTATGAAGTATAATATTATATCCACATGTGCTCGAAAATTAAATGTTAAGCCATGCACAACGGGTGTAATTGATCACAAAAGACGCTCGAGGAAAAATAAAGCATATTTCTCGGAAATATAATTCGGTGATCCTTTCCATCATCGCATCATTATTCACCACCAAGCGTAGTGGATAAATAGTCTAGATCCGAGACTGTGTATTTTAGTATGAAATTGAAGCGTATAATGGTGTAATGTTCTTTAGTTTTTTTTCTCCCATATGATATATACTAATACTATATTATATAGTATTGATAATTAAATATACGGATATCATATGGTTTGCAAAGCATAAATTATTATTAATTTAATTACATTTTTAACGTGAACTTATTTTATTTTGAGACTTATTATGAAACATATGTTATATCGTGTTATTGACACGGGATATAATCATAAATCACCGACAACTATACGAGCTTATAATGATAATAATATATTATAGTATTATAGGCACGCGACGGTTTTGACTAATTGCACAGCGATAATCTCGTGTTAATGTTTGAATAATGAATGTATTATTTATTATATATTATGTGTAAACAAACGTTCGATGACTCGCAGCTGGGCGCTAATAGTGCACACACTTATTCAAGAAAAATACACTGCGTTTATGTTGTCATCAATTATAGGAATCGTTTAAATGTTGTTTAATTGTTAAACTCGACGATAAAATCTGCCGTGCGTTTAGTCGTTTTTTTTTTTTTTTTGAAATTTTTGCAGAATTACTCCGAGCACTCCGTTGAATAGAGTCGTTCGTCTATTTGACTACATTAAAAACGAATGCACAAACAAGTCGGTTTAATGTCTTTGTTCCACATAACCTGCGTCACGATACGCTGTTGTTGGACATAATATGGAACTAAACAAATAATCGATCAGCCGTTTAAAACCAAAAACTAAAATTTGAACAAAAATATAATATTGTAGTTCATACGTTATGTTATATAGGTACACAGAGCGAGTAGACATGTTATATTATTTATTTGTGTGATATGTACTTTGTAAACAAATATACCCCGGAGGAATCAAATTCATAAATTGTTTAACTGAGCTTGAACAATAACATTGGATTTTGAAGATTACAACGAGAATAATAACAATAATAATTAACAGTAATTTAAAATTGTTGACTTTCGGAGTACTGTATTATTATGTAGGTAAAAATATATACCTATGTGACATATAAATAAAATATTATACTTTAATCTTACAATAAATTATAAAAAACGTGTAACTGCATTAATTATATAATATTTACATTAAAATTTAAGTGAAAATTTATTCAAAATACGAGCTTATAGCATTAGTTTAAATTTCTTAAACATAGATATATATTTTATTTATAATTTGGCGTAAGTTATTTTTGGCACAAACTAAAAATATGGATATTAATATTAATATGATATGTATATTGTCTCATAAATTCACACTTTTTAAAAGATAATTGATTTTATTAATAATATAACAATCATAATATTTAAGAAGCCAAAAATATAATACCCTTTTGTTTCGCATGCCAACTATTTTAAATCACTTACAGAAATGTCTCCCTAGACGTGGTGAATCGTGAAAAAATGACGCCATGCCTAAAGTTTATAATAATAGGTATTCGCCATCCATATAGGTGACTGTATATTTTAACATTTTTAACTGCTAATTGAAATGTACTTTTACTATCTACCACCGATACAAAATATGCGTTTATTAAGCTGACATAAATCTAAAAATGAAATAGACCAATTTAAATCAATCTTTCTAAACATTTTTTAGTAATTAAAATATCTACTGTAAGTAGTATTATAAATGTGTACGATAAGAAAATCTATTATAAATCAATTTAATAATACTGAGCTATAACCTGTTTTATATTTTTCATTATTTTGATTTTTATACGAATATTGATAATAAGTTTTTAGCTTTGGTAGTATTTACATATTAATTCTACAGTTACTTTAAAAATATACTGACTATTTAAAAATTATTTGGTTAATTTCATACAATAAAATAATTATTATTAATTATTTTTATGAAATAGTTTTGTGTTCAAAATTATTTTTATCGCATAAAACCTTAAGGTATTTGAATTTTTTGAAAAACATCAATTATAATATACTCTTTAGTTATATCGAAGGAGAGTGAGAGAGAGAGAGAGAGAGAGAGAGAGAAAATATTAAAAAAAAAATAATATCATTATAATTATAAATAAAGATGACGAATAATTTATTTAAAAATCATTTTTTAATATGATCTTTTAAGATCTGTTCATACCTAATGTATTTATGTATACTAAGTGTTCATAGACGTAGGTGCATAGCATGACGTCATGTAGCGCAAAAACACGTTGATCCAATGAAGTTTGATACATTTTCGACAGTTACATTTATATATATATATATATAAGTTATTGTATTCATTTGTATAGTATATATTAGTATTCAGTATTTAATAGTATTAATGATAAATTATAATACATTGATATGTTCATATATAGGTACTATTTATTTTGTCGGTATTTATATAAATTACTATAGTTGATAAAACTTTATACGATCGGAATATATAAACGCATATTTATTACACTTGACTTTTTAACGACAAAATCTAATAAAATGTATTATGTATTTACTCGAATAATATATTATATAACGAACGTTAAGAATTTTAGAATCAGTGCAGTGCACCAATATAATGTGATTGGCATTTAATTGGTTTAAGTTCAATGTGCATAATGAAATAAACATTTCACATTCTCCAGTCATTGCAATTATCTCGTGGGACACCAAACAATATTAGATGAAACGGATTCTTAGATGAGTACGTTATAATATTATATTGTATCATTGTTGATTTATCGTTATCATTGGTTCACTGGGAGGTAACTTATGCAGTTGCGTTTTTCCGAAACTAGCGATGACATTACTCTCCACTGTTGTAGTTCGATTAAAAGGAATTGAGTTGGAAAAACATGGACTTCAATCGTTGCTTCTGTTAAATGTTAAGATAACGATCACATAACCATTAAGTGGTTATTCCACAGATATCTAAATAGACGAGTGGCTTGAAATCTATTTTGTTTGAATCATATGTATCATGTTTACTCCACCCACCCAAAAATATTAGATAATTATGTGAGTTTTTTACCTTCTCCAACCACGGGACACCCATCCACCCATTTTTTTGTGAATCATGTGATTCAAGTACATCCCCTTCAATATGCCACTAAAATAGGCTAAATACATAGTATAGTTGGTGTATAGTTGCAATATATCTATGGGTTGTTCTTCGCTATAAGAATGATGAGTGATGTTTGTGTCGATCCTCGTGGGGTCGTATACTACCTGACGGCAACACTCACATGGTCAAGTTTTCTCTTTGTAAAGCAATTTATTTATTTTAATTCTATTTTATTCATTAATTAAAACAAAATTTTATCGATGAGTATTAGAAATTTTACATATTTTTAATACATTCTATCCAGTATAGAATTGATAAGATACGAAGTTACACGTTTTGCCCTTTTTCTCAGAAATCTATACTTTAGTATTAGTCCTAATATACTGAGTAGCATTGCGTGAGCAGTACTCGTAGAAATTGGTCAATACATAATATTTTATTAAGATTTATTTTGAGGTTTATCACGGCCTCGATTCATACACTTTAGTACCGCTAGGAAACTGCTGATATTTCTATAATCCTAATCAGTAAGTTTTGTTGTCTTATTATTGTTTGATTTAAGTTGACCAAGATTTATAAAATGCAATTTATTTGCACATTATTTAATCTAAAATAGTTTTATTTACAATCAATTCCAAGTAAATGGGCATTTATAAATACAATTTGAGTGTTAACAGAAAATAAATTTGATATGATTGAGATAATGAGTGAGAATGTAGTTCAGTTGCAAACCTTATTAATTTTCGATTTGAAACAATTTATACAATTTTATAAACTAACATATTATAAATGAGCAATATTATTATTCTGAAGTTATTATATTTTTATAAACGAGTGAAATATAGTTTCACAAATATTATATTACTGTAGTATTTAGTTGTTGGTATTCTATATGTCATAATTCGTGCTCACAAGATTATTTTAAATTTTAATTGGTTTCAATTTTTTTTCTTTCGAGGTACCTACCTACGTTATGTGGCTAAAAAATCACAAAGTTATTATGATTTCAAAATACTTATTATTTATAATTCGAGAAAAATCATTAATCCATCTTGATATTTGTTTGAAAATAAATAAATAAAACATGATATCCTGCAGTGATAAATATTATGGTGGGTTAAATAACCGAAAAAATAATTATTAAATGTAATAATTAAAGAGCATACGTTTCCGTATATATATATATATATACTTATAATGGAACTGTTTAACTTTAGAAAAATTATATTTACTTGGATGTTTTAACATTTTTTTCTCGATATCTCATCATAAAACTATCTGCTGGGTTATTTTCACCATTAAAAACTCCTCGTATACCTACGTTTACACTCCAATTGAAGCCAAACCCGCGTGTGTACTCCGTTCGTATTTTACATTAATGTTGGATAGCACACTGAATTCCTGGCGAAGTGGAAGTTATTTTTAACGCAATTTACGCCTGCAGTCATTAATATGTACTTAAATTATATTTTTTTTGTGCATCGATCCATAAAGTAAATTCATATAAGTTATCACCCAGAAGAGTTGCTTTGAAAATGTTCGTTTAAGATTGCCCTCGTTTAATATCAACTGCTCGTAGACTTTTTATTCTCAGTGTATATACCATATCAATTTGGATCTCATTAATTTGAGTTGTTTTTAAGTAGGCTGAGCATGCTTTTTCGTCCCAACCTTTTTTCTCGGTGTTTTTATCTTCATTAGCGAGCTGCTTCGATAACTCAATTTTAAATCTATCAACAGTATAAGTATATTTATTTTCCATCCGCAAAGCGGTTTTTGAAATAATGTTACGAAATGTCTGACGTGTTTTTTGAAAATAACCGAAAAAATCTAACAACACTTACATGGATTAGGTATCTAACATACATTGACTGAACGTGACTATATTATAGGTATTTAAACTCTGGCAATTTCTTTTCTATACTAATTTTCACTATATTTATCTTATCGATCACAAAAAGCAAGTACATATAATTGATTTAAGTAGAGCATATTTTTATTTTTATTTTTATTTATTGAAAGTTACAATATTTTTCAATCATTACAGACATTAACACACATTCAGCGAAATTAATGTGCATAATACGTTGTGTGAACGGAAATCACAATATTTCTTTGTCTTTATTGGATTTATTAGTTAACTATTTCATATAATCAACATAGTTGATAATAATTCTACATAGATAGTAGATAAATAAAATTCTTAATTCATATTGTGTGCGTTATTCATTAATTCAATATCATTATTTTGATACCAGTTAAAAATCTAAAATAGTTCAATTATTTAAATTAACAAAACTTAAGTTACGACCAGATGTTTCATAATTAGTATATAAACCATATATATATATATATATATAAACATATATAGTAATACAAAAACATTTTTGTTGATATTATATGATAACTGACAAGTACATGTTGTTTACATTTTATTTGCATCAGATATCTTAATAATTATTTATTATTTATCCTTTATACATATTATATATACATTTAAACCTATATTATGTACAATTTAATGGTTTCTTAGATGTTTATTCAAAATAACCTTTCAATTACCAAAATGTTTTCGTTGTTTGTAATAACAATATAACATACGTGAATTTACGTTAATCACTAGTACATACAAATCACTAGATCTTGAAAAATAAAATACACCATAGTTTTGAACTAAACATAAACCAAATTGGTATAAAATTAAATTGAAGACTATATAATATGGCTATAAAAATAATTATTTCGAACATCTGAAAAAAACATATGCATTTTGAATTAGTGAATTGAGTTTTTAACGAATGAAATCGACTCTGGGCTTTAATGTAAACTATAATAAATTGTTTCTATTTAGCCACGCGTGTGTGATTATGTGTATGTGTGTGTGTGTGTGTGTATGTGTGTGTGTGTACGACAGAGAATTCAAAACTCTGTCTGATATCCACATGTACTGCATTGTGTACAATACTATAACGGATAAAAATATAGTACCGCTAACGGATGTAAACATGTCATGTGCGGGTGGGCATAATAATATATCCATAATATTATGTCAGTTGCGCGTAACGCTGGGGACAATGTAATGCTGATGCATATTGGCAAATAGTAATTCACCTAACACAGTTCAAACTGTATCGAAGAGAAAAGCTGACTTAGCTAATTATCTAAAATAATCCAACAAACGATATTGCCAGTAAGCCATTATACGTGTACAAGAGACGCTACATTATTTGGTGTGCTGCAGTATAAATTATATTATTCTTAAAATTAATGTGCAAACACTGCAAACACGAAGTGACGTAAAGTTTATTGTTAGAGCTTACATTTTTTTTTCATCTCCCCCCCTCCCCCACATGCATAATTTGGATGTACTTGAAAGAAGCGCTGTGAGTATATTTAGGACCGAATATTATCCGAGCATTAACATTACATTATAATTCAAACACACAACAAACGTGCATGTACTACGTATTATATTAATATTAATATCGTGTCGTTAATTAAGGGCGTTCCGGGTAGTGTCAAGTCGAACGATTTATCGTGAAGGTAAGCAAATGTACTAAAACGGAAGAAAAACTAAAACAGTCACCATTTTATCGACTCATAATGAAAGTTAGGAGAAAAATTGGAATACAACAAAGGAGAACAGGGCATTTTAACCATAGGCTACACTAGATACCAGCAACCCGTAACTTTTTTTCTATGAGCATCCAAATATTTCTTATGATATTTAAAATTACAATTTTATACATCATAATATCGTTATTAATATAAATTATTCATTCGATGATTTTGATTCGTTATTATTATATTTTAATGATTATAATCTACAGTTCGTGGATGAAATAATCCAGGAAATAAGCTCTTTTTCACTCAACTCATTATTTTAATAATGTAAAAAATGTTCTTTACTAATATTATATTTTATTCGAAATTATTTAAATGACAACCAAGTAATATAAATGTAAGGCATATTATTTTTACAATAATTTATAATTATAAAGGTATTAGATAAAGATAATGTATATTATAATATTGAATTTTAAATACCGTTCATTTCGGTGGCATTCAATGAAATACTGAAGAAATAGGTAGGTACAATGGGTACAAGTATATATAATATTGTTTGAGGATTTAAACACACGAAGATGACAATATTTATCGTAATATTATAAATTATAACCACACCGGGACACGGCTCACTGTTTTCCCAATTATAAAAGTGGGGTAGTGGGGAGGCATCGAATGGTGAAATAAATTATTATCTCTGTGATGCAACGAAAATAATAATTGTTATTCTTCCAAGTTTTCGCCGAATTTCGTTCTGGCGTGGTGTAATCAATTTTTCTTACAAAGAATAGAATAGTTATAATAATAATAATAGTAATAATAATAATAATAATAATAATAATAATAATAATAATAATAATAATAATAATAATAATAATAATAATAATAATAATAATAATAATAATAATATTAATAATAATAATAATAATAATAATAATAAT
>JAIPRK010000303.1:26782-198559 GCA_025469195.1 Chaitophorus viminalis
ATAGTTATAATAATAATAATAGTAATAATAATAATAATAATAATAATAATAATAATAATAATAATAATAATAATAATAATAATAATAATAATAATAATAATAATAATAATAATAATAATAATAATATTAATAATAATAATAATAATAGTATACTCGGGACGATGATGTGGCGTGTTTCTGAAAACGAAACTATTGTCAACCGTGCGACCGTTTGCACCCTCGATTTACAAAGATGCCCGTCGTAAAACATTAGCAGTATATATTTTTAATATACAGTTAGGATTCCTTAAGTGGTCCTCGAGAATCGTCGTGTTCGTGTCGATAATGTGCACGCTGGGGTTTGAATACCTTTTCGATTTCAGTCATGTTAGGATGTATAATATAGTTTTTACATTTCCATATACGGACGTATACCTACATACAATGTAATGGCGCACGCGGAAACAAATTATCTTGCATTAAAAACGTGTATATTTCTGCGTTTAAACCCTGTTCCCGTACAATCGTTTACGGTGTAAACTTTACACCGTCAACATAATATAAACGAGTATAATAGAGGGTGTTTCAGGATGATTCGACAAATGCAATACATTTTGTTCTATTCATAGTTTTTCACTTTTATTATTTTTTTTTTATCGAAACCCAAATTTTTGAATTTACAATTTTATTCTACTGTACAGAAAAAAAAAAAATAATAAAAATATAAAAAACCATTTTGTCACACGGCTTTTAAGAAAAATGTTGATTCCTACAACTCTAAAAAAGGTTTATTTGTTTATTTTCTACGATTTTTTTAAATTTATGAAAAGTTAACAATAATATTGCGAGCCACTTAATTTTATTACATTATATTGTATATCATTATTAATTTAGATAGAACCTAATTTCATCTTGATAGAATATACAATGAGTTTACCATCTTTTTAATTAATAAATTCATATTTTCAAAAAATTTATAAATCGTAATAAATGAATGACCAAACTTTAATACAATATTTAGATACTATGATTTTTCTAAAAATCTGGTTTATAATATGGTTATACTTTGATTTTTTTTGTTATAGTAAATACAATTTTATATTTCAAATGAGAATTTCAAAAGTAACAAAAAAAAATTCATATACGATTTTGCAAGGCAATAATATAATGTTTATTTTAAAAAAATAACAATTAATAATAATTGATAGAACCAAAGTTGTTGAATCATTCTGAAACACCCTGTATAGTGTCTGTATTTTACGTTTGTCGTTGTACTTTACAAAATCGAGTGATATTCTGATATTAAAAAAATGAAAAACTTACACGTATACTTTTTCGATATGAAAAACATAGCTTTTTGCTACATTATGTGTATTTTAATTTCGAAAGTGGTCTACGGGAGGACAGTTTTATTTTTTTTTTTGCTTTTTGCATCGTGAAACTTAAACCACCTCCGACAACGTACGATACGAAGCGTGATGACCAAGATTTTATAGCATTAAAAAAGTACAGAAGTGTAAAATATGCACTTTTTTTGCTCTAAAAAAAAGTCTTAAATAATCGCTATAACATGCTATAAAATTAGTATTTATTAAATAAATATTTATTAATCAATACGTTTATTAAAAATGAAACGGAAATATCAGGATTTTTTTTTCTTGTTACAAACCTTTTTTCTTAAATTTTAATTTAAATTAAGTAACTACGAGAATTTTGAAAAAAAAAAAATGAAATGAAATGCATTTGAACAAAAAATATTACCAGAACTGAAGATATAGGCATACAGTGTTATAAAAATTTAAAATTATAGAAACGTATACAATATAAATTAGGTACAACATTTTAGATTTCAAATCTTATTTTCTTACATAAAATAATTTGATAACTTTTTAATTACTCGTTGCTGCTATTTTAATCAGTGTTCTATAATGATAAACAAATACTATAGAACTAATCCTGGATGTTGATGGATGTCACATTTGTTCATTAAATATTCTTCAGAAACGTGAACCAACGGCTAACATATTCATGTGATAATAATTGATGTTGTAAAAGTCTAGATTGTTACACTTTGAAAAGTAAGATATTGCTTATTGGTCTGATCACGCAGCATACAATGAAACTAAGTTTTCTCGAGAATTTTCATTTATTTATATTGATTGTACGTAATCGTCAAACCGAGGTAGGTAAACTTCGCAATAATATCAATTGCTGCATCATTACACCGAGAGTTACAAATTACAAAGTATAGCTATGCGTATATGTATATGGCTGATAAACGAGATTGTTTTTCAATTTTAATAATCCAATAAACTGAAAATTTTTGACATTTATTGTACAAACGGATAATACTGTATTGTGTGTATGGGCAAATTATTCACGTGTTACTTTGAATATGACCCATGTTTTAGATTGAAGATGTAGTACAAGGCTATTATTACAGGGAATATGCTCATAAATGCATATTGTTATGTTATGTATCGTAACAATGCGTATTTTTTAGTTATACGTGTAATCCGCCATTATAATAACATACTGTCTTGTGTCAGTAGAACTTATACATACAACAGTAAACGTAAATACATGTTTTTTCCACGGTTCGAGATTGGGTCAAGTTATTTTAAACCAACTGTGTATTTATATTATATTAAACATTATGATACGTTTAAATTTCGCACATTTAATTTAAAATAGATTCCATAACTCCGTTCAGAATCTAATATTATGGTCCTGTTGATCAATTATATTGACGATTATTTTAATACAAGTCTTAACCGTCGAGACCCAATAATGGTCAACATTTCAACGTAATATCAAACATTTCAAGTTTTGATTGCGCAGTGATATCTAAAGCAAAGTTTGGATAATAATAAAAAGATAATAGAACTCATTTTTTCAGTCTCGTCAAAAATTATATCGTATTGTTATTGTACGAGTCATTAGATAGGCCAAATATTTGACGGAAAAGAAGTTAATATCCGTTTAAATAGTTATTACTATTTTACATTCACTCGAGTCGATCATTCATAGACATTTAGATTAAAAATGAGATTTTTAACCACAAACTATATTGCCATATTATAAATGTTAATATAATAATGATATTAATATTAATGATAAGTATAATAATATATTATATTTTCTTCGAACTATCGAATAAAATTATGGTACCTACAACTAATAGAGTTATTACCTACTTCATATTTTATATTTTATTTATTAATTATGATATATTAAGCAAACACATTCATTCTTAATATATAAAATTGAGGTTAAAAGTTCAACGTTTAGACACTATACTTATTTTTTAATACTGATAATGTTTTTTAATTACTAATTTGAGGCAAAATTATTATGTTTTTATCGTATTGTACTGTAACACTACTGTACACTAGTGACTGATTATTTTTATATTTTATTTATTTTTATAATTTTATGTAATATACTACTGGTGGAGGTTTTGAGGAAATTATTTTCTATCTGTCAGTTAGTTAATGTCACACCAAAAGATAAATATATATGTTTTTCCTTAAAAGTGAACAATGGGTATTGCCATGTTTATTTTTAAATTTCTTTAATCTTCTTGGTTAAATGTAATAGGGTTTTATATTTACATGAAAAACGGGCACTTATTTTTTGACATTTGAGTTGGTTATAATCAGTTTATATGATGTCATCTTAATGCTATTTCTAAACGTACGAACACCAGCAATTAAATTAATGTATATAGCTTAAAAAAAAATTAAATTTTAATCTCGAGATGGCACACGAGTCGAGGGCTGATGAATGTGATAAGATATTACAGTGTAAACTTTATTTTAAAAATGAATATTAAATAAGTTTTATAGTAATTATAAAATTTGTTTTATATTCGGTACTTTAATACATGTAATTATGTGATGTATTCAAACGTATACGACGTAAATACGTGTATGGATCACATTGTCAGTTCATCAATCTTTTGGGAAAAGTTTTTTCAAAACAAAAATAATACACGCCCAAAATGTGATAAAAACCACTATTACCTTTGTAACACTATCGTGTTGCTGTACTGAAACGAAATCTCAAAAACACTGTAAGGTGAATATTTTCGTAGCACCTTCCCTGTTTAGCCGGAACTTTAGTGGTTCCAACACAAAACATTTTATCACGTTTCATCAAGGAATTTATTACCGTGAGCCATCAGGATTACGATCACCTACTGTTTACTACCTCGAGAATAATATTTTATTGTACTGTTCTCTACATAAAATCGAACGTATGTTTGTTTGGTTCTTACGCGTTTCTTCACTATTTATTCGATTGCCATGATACTTTGGGAAGTTGTTGAGTAGACTCCCGCGAAGGTTTCTGGTGTATATAAGCTATTATTTTTTGTGCGTTACTGCGATCTCAGAAACATGAAAATCCATATAGGTATATTTAATAATGTAAGGTAGTAATCCGTTAAAACCGATGCTCCGGCCAATATCTTAAAAGTGCACAAATTAACTAGTAATAAAATGTGGCTATTTGCAAGCCGAGCTTGATTTAATTGAGAAAATAAAAAAACACGTGTGATAACGTTCAAATAATATGCGATTGTTAAAATATATTATTGGTTTATAATCGTGGAATGCATTGTCATTGAATACAATAAATACAAGTTGTTTCGATAATAAAACAATTAGGTAAATTATACAAGTAAATGATTACGCATTAATATGGTTACAACCAGTGATTTAAATTTCAATGTACTTCGTATAAACTGTTGTAGAATTCAACGTTTAATTGGTTTCGTACATAAATTAACACATTTTACCGGATATTGACAAATGATAGAAAACGTTTAAGAAATGCAAAAATATGGTATTGGAATATAAGGAATTATTTTTACTTAAGAATAATGAATACAATAAGATGGGGTAAGAATAATGTAAAACCTAATAATGTAAATTTAAATATACCATTATGTATATTTAAGTTGAATGACTTAACGCTATAATATCATAGAACTAAATATTTACTTTTATTGTATTATAATATAAAATATTTATTTAATAAACATATATATACCTAATTTCATAAGCATTTAATACTATAAAATTATAGTTTGTTTAAATTTAAAATAAGCTGTTGTGGATTTTTCGAAATCATTGTTGCAAATGTCACAAGACGACGATTTTTTACCTGTAAAACTTCGTAATTTTGTTACTTTTAATTTATGGAATAATACACTAAATTCTAAGAGAAGTTGAAACTAACATTAGAAAGTTATCAACAGGGTTGTCGATATAATATTATTTTCACAATTTTATCGTAGGTATATGATTTTATTACATCAAGTTTTTAGTGATACTCATATATTTTGATAGTTGGGTTAGCCGTTACATTATATGGTGGTCAAGCGGCTTATGAAGTACCAGGAAGAGTTGTAAAATGTCATCTGGTCACATTTTAGCAGGATTAATAAATAAAATTGTAGAAACTGTTCATATAAAACTCAAAATAAAAATAATACGACAGCGAAAATATTTTATTTTACACATATTTTAGATTACTAGGTGTTAAAGTTTGAAAACCGTATTGGGTACATTAAATATACGTTTCAAGCTATAAAAATACTTATGAATAAAAATAATCAAACCGATTAAAAATATAAAATTTCTAAAATATATGAAGTGTAAAATCGTTAATTAATTGAAATTAGCGTCAAGTTTGTACCTATAATTATAACAATGGTAACATAATATTTAGAAGCGTTAATAATAATAACAATTAAAATCATTATGCGACTGTGTACATCGAATTTAATAACTTTTAAGCAGCAGTTTTTTTTAATCCTTCCGATAAATGGAATACTAAATCACAGAAATATACCGAATATCAAACTCCTCCGATTAATGCGTAATTATACATTTATTCTGTTCGATTTCTAGGCGGCAACAGCGTCAAGAAAAAGTGTTGGAATGTATTGCGAAAAATAAATTCACATACATATAATCCACATTATAAAATATAATAATATTACATGCAAACCAGTAGCTGTATAATACGTTTTGACTGTTTCTGAAAACAATCTCATACGATTCGGAACGAAAAACTGATGATAGGAGACGTGGGAAACGTGTTAACACACTCGTCAATGTGCGGAAACTTTTAATTTAACGAAAATGTGACGTACATACACAGGTATAATAAAAATAATATTGTCGATATCCGGTTTGTTTTATTTGTTATTATTAAAGTTGTTTCCGTTTCTCGTGCGAGCAAAAAAGGTTCCGCTAAGTCTTAAATTAAGTTTTGTTATAGGTATATATAGTGATGTTGACATTTAAAATTGAACTGTATATAGCGATATCGATGCCGTAAAGTGTATTAATGTTTTTTTTTCCTCTACGTGACAGGTTTCTTGTGGCGATGATAATATTATTACATGGCCGAACAATGAAAACTTAAATTCAAGACCAAGAGTGGAGGGTGGGTTGGGGGTTGGAAAGAGGGTTGTCGTACAAAAGACAGACAGGATGTTGAACGAATCTTTGTGGTAAAAGATGAGGATATATATATATATTTCTATACTTTACATGTATACAGCAGTATCGTACGGCTGAGAAACTTGATGCTTAAAAAAAAAGAATAAAGAAAATTACAAAAGTAAAATACATAAAACCGATAGCGAATCTTTCGATTTGCATTTTGTCCGGGGTTTTTTTTTTTTTTACTCTTGGGATTCCTATCTTCGAGCGGCGAATCGCAGACAACACGCATAGAAGAGAAAACGACGATTAACTTTTATAATATTTTATGTTTGCTTTGTAATATTTTGCCCGTAGCCCGATGGTTTTTTTCATTTCCTCACGTGTATAATTATACCTAATCTATTTCACTTGCGATGTGGTTACAGCGACAACGGCTGCGGCGGCGTTCGCGCGTGCAACGTACGTATGATAATAAGATGCGTGACGTGTGTTTTCCCGGGATCCATCGGACGATAATATTATAAAGGGACACGGATCGTGGAATGGGATCATGGTGAGGGTCTATTCGTCTGTTACCCGTTTCAGTGGCGGTATGCCAGGATATACTTTGGTTTCAAGGATGAAACAGCGAGTGACACGTATCTCTTCTCGGGGAACACATATTATATTATGACACATTCGGTTGTATATACTATTATTATTATTATTATTATGGAAAGTTACACATGCACACACACACACACACATACACACACACATACGTTGTATTTATTGTGGTGGTCGTATTTAAGATATGACAGTCATCGCGGTGTCGGTGCCACACAATCGTCGTGCGAAATTTAATGAATTCCGCGTCGAGTTGCGGGAGTTTTGTATACAAATATATTATTTCATTTGTTCATTTGTGTGTGTGTGTGTGTGTGCTTTAGGTTCGGTCAGAATTCTTCTATAACGATAAAAATCCTAGTTTCATTCACGTGATAGTGTGATACTATAATATACATAATAGAAAACATACTATTATTTATTTATTTTAATTTAATTAATAGCGTGTCTGCACTCGGTTCGATCGATATAATATAATATATAATATAGCATACACGTTATTTAGGAAACAAATATGACGATAATGATGAACAATACAAATATTATAAGTTACATACGGGTTTATAAATTTACGTAATTAAAAGTATAATGAGTTAGAACACAGTTCAACAATTGAACATAATATTTTTCGTCCATATTTCTTAGAAAAACGCACCGGTGTGTGTAACTATTTAGACTTCAAAATACATTTTGGCAAGACTGTATGCTTTATTGTATTTATTATTATTTATTTGTGCTCGAAAGTATTACACAATAACAGTAGAGTCCAACAAATTATGCACTTTACTAGTCACGATTTGCTGGTATACTAAAATGGTTAATATCAACCAAAAAACAAACAAGTGTTATTATGCTTACATCACTTGAAGGACACCAAACGTTTCATTATATTTACCATTGCAGGTTATTATAATATTAATCTTGAAAAGAAAACTATCAAAACTAAACGAACATAATTCAACATATTATGATTTTATACTTTGCGGTATCCCGATGCCTATATTGTTAGTATATACATATTATGAACTTGTGGTTATAGAACTGGTCAGAATACATTTTTCGTGGTCATCATCACGTCTTACGTGGACATTTTTCGGAAACTACGGAGATAAAAGTTGGCCCTCGTTGGATTTGGCACACCCTTAAAATAATCTTAAAACAGTGTTGGTACACGGCTAATACGTAGGTGTGTTGTGCGCAGATATAATAATAACAATAGACAATATCATATCGAGTGTGTGTGTGTGTGTTGCAGCCGTGTCCCTTTTTAAACGAGCTAGTGAAGTTCGGCGGTGCATTTTCTCCAAAATAGTTTTTTTCTCGTGACCATTTTCTACTTCTTCTTCCGACATGTGGTGGTATAGTCTCGCCTGGGGAACTGAGAAAGTGGAAAAAAAAAAAAAAAACTAAACCAAAGAAAATAGTGACAATTCTTCTATAACGCGGACACCGTCAACGTGATATGTGCGTAGACTGTTGTCTAAAATATAGCAACGTTCGAGTTTTCACCAAGTTCTTTTTGTGTATACAAGACACGCTTTCCCGTTCACATATAATTCACGCAGCAACAGGATTCCATACTATATACATAAAATACATACATGGTGGTACACAGTTTGTTATTTCTTTGTTTATTTTAGCACAAACTTTGTTGTACATAAATCAATTTTGAAACGAACAGTCACTTTGCGTGTGTATGTGTGCGAGTTTATATGTGAATAAACTTGTGTTATTTAAGACTTATATAAATTTCCCGTAAAGCTAGATGATAATATTAAGACTGGTGAATGTAAAAAAAAAAAATTAAGAAATTAAAATTTACAGCTCTAATATTTCAACCATATTGGCATTGGTCAAATATAATATCGTGTTCGACCTAGAACGTGTTGTATTTTTGGCGAAACGGCCAAAAGTGCGACGGAATTATTATCGACCTGCCGCCAGTAAATGGATACGACGAGCCGAACCAGAATCACTTTTAATTTATCGCTAAATAGCTGGATTTCAAAGTATTTTCGACCTTCATCGGAATGAAAACACGAAACATAATATAATATTACCATGCAACAGGAAATAATTTGTCTAATTTATTGTTTTGACATTTTGTAATTTAATAATATTATAATATGATTAATCATGTCGAAAATTAAGTTTGTACCTACTTTAATTTAGGAATAAATACCTACATGCTTGGTAAAACCGTAGTAGACATATAAAAGTGATTAAAACCCAATGCTATACATTATCTATTGGCATTATTACGCACTGCAGTATTAAGTTTAAGTATGAACAATTTAATCGAATAATAATTTCAAATACGATATTTTCTATTCATGCAATCATTTCTTTATTTCTAATGTGGCTCCTGAATTATTATTTTGTTTACAATAAATGAATAATACATTTTCTGATTTCACTAAGAAAATGTTTTCCGTTCGGAAACTTAACTGTTTATTATTTATTTAACTTGTTTTTCTTTTTATTATTAAAACGTTAAAAAAAAGTAAAATTTATCAGAGAATTCCAAACAAATTAAATTAAATTAATTATTAAACTTATTAAAATTTTAATTATTAATTTAATTAAACAACTTAAACATTGATTTTTATCCAAAATTGTGAAACGTAACTATTTTGTTTTATTTTTTATTTGAAGTACCTAATTGGTTTATAAATGTAGAGGGTACTTTGATTGGTATTTTTATTTTGTTTTGACAAAAAAACATCGTTTTTCTTAGCTTGTTAAATCAATAACTGTATATACATAATCGTTGTTGTTATTCTAATTATGGACGCTTAAAGGCAAAAAAAAATGATTTACAAATTATCAAAAATACCACGTGAAGTAAAACTACTGCAATAATAATATCAATAATAACGTAATAAATTATAAAAGTTAAGGCATAATTTAGTTTGAAATTAACAATTATTGTTGATTTAAACTCTGGCAACTCAATCAAAAGCCGGAGCTTGTAAGCATTTTGTTTACCAACAATATCGCTAATAAATGTAATTTTCAGACAAACTTAGTGTCGATGCTATAGAAATGAATCCATTGCTGTAACAATAACTATCAACTATACGCTCTACACCACATATTTTCAATACGGTTTTTTTATGCTGACAGGAATATATTTTACGTTATGGTAAAACAAATACGTTATGTTTCGAATAATGTAGTGATTCGAAATCAGTTTAAGTGCACCACCTTCAAAGGTATATATTTTTATAAGTTGTTTTTCGAGTATAGGTTGTACAACATTTTAAAACGAGCTACGTAACGTTATTTTTTCGATAAAAAACCTATGAGTTGGTTTTAAATTGAATGTGCTTGAGTACGAATTTTTGGGCAGTTTACTCCACTGTTCAAGCTCTAGTTTTGAAAATATTTTATGACACGACTATACGATATAGGTATATAAGATTACAACATCGTTTGCAAAATTTAATTCATCGATCTGTCAGATAATATTATTAGTTATAATTAGTTATTATTAGTTATTAGTGTTATTTTAGTTATTAGTTATTACACTCCTCGTAACGGTTGTTATCTGTTGGTACGGGATATTTTACGGAGCCTACTACATAATACGTATATAATTACAAATTATGCTTGTGTATAATACTCATGTACAACACCATTAAAATTTCAATTTGCACACAAATTTCAACGGAATTATTCTTCAATCGATGACTGTTAAAAACGTACCAGAACTACATATTATATATTATGTATATTTCATTATTGCATTATTATTATATTACGAAATCCAAATCGATGTGGCTCTCCACAGCCATTCATTAACGTTTTAATCGGCCTACATTATATTCCACGTGTTCATATCAGTATAATATACGGCGTATGTATCACGAGTCACGAACAATTAAAATTTAAATCACAGTCGCGTATAAGGTCAAAGTTCTCGGTGCAGTCGTAGCACATAACAAGTTTAAGTGCTAAGTGCTTCATGTTTGAAGTATAATTATGTTGTTGGGCGAAGTGTGTTTTGTATCTCCACAAATTTTCAACTCTAAAACATCTAGGAAGTATCTAGTTATTTAACTACTTAATATTATTGAATTAGTTAGTAATTAATTATTTATTATGCAATGCAAGAGGGTAGTACAATTTATACGAGGTTATAATTTATATAACACAGAATGTGTGAATTAATATAAATTAATTTTTAGCACCCTCAAATTGCGTCTATGCACTTGTGAATGGCTCAAATCTTACTATAAATACTCTTTTACTCACATCACAATATAATGTATTATTATTATTATTATTATTGTTATCGTTATTGCTTTCTATCCACGCTAAATAACTGAAGTCATTATTCATTGTACAGGGTGCACGTTGTGTGCCTTTGGGCGTTAAATTTAATAATAACCAAGAAACCAAGAGCTGCACATATATTGCTATATATTATAGACATCACATGGCCTAATGCGCTTTATCGGCGAGAAGGAGGGACCTTTACTCCCAAAGTCATTTTCATAGAGCAAATCCATTAAGTACTTATACTCTCCAGCTTTTTACTTTTAATTTATCCAATGCACACAAAGACGAGTGTTCATATTTTTATTAAATTAGAAAAGGTAAAAAACCATTTGCTTTGGGGTGATTTCATTATGTTATTTTGTCAACAGTTTCCTTTTCGGTAAAAATTATACATATACAGAAATACACAGATTATGCAGACATGTGTGTAATAGTTTTTATAAATCAACACTAAAACAAATATTTTCGTTTAAAGTGTTTTAATTTACATCGTTTCAGAGAATCTAATATTAAAACGGATGCAGGGTTATAAATTACCTGTCTGATTATATATTATATATATTATCTGATAATATAAGTAAGCTTGTTGTTTTAGTGTGCGTATAAGGTTTATATTTAATTGACTATCCTAGTGTATGACATTAAATATTCAGGAATAGTTCTTTACACATAAATCATAATTTTTTGCTTGATTAAATACAAGTATACCTATACATAATAAGTACATTATATAGACATATAATTATGATTTCATAATATAGAGTTAAAAAATACACCTGTCAAGATTAGCATGGTTAAACAAAAGCAAATTACTATTAAGCTCAAAAATAAAATATTTTATTTAACTTGAATATTTTTGTTCTCGTCCAACAAGATATAGAAATGATGGGAAATGGTTAAAAAAATATTAGTAATCAAAAAAATATGCAGGCGAAACCGATTTATTAGCCTCCAAGGGTGTTTTAATTGTATTGATAAACGATAATTTCAAAGTGAAATCGAAAAAATACAGTATAAGAGATATGAATGATAATATTATTCGTCGTAGATAAAATAGATTCTGAGTAAAAGGATGATAAATTGGTTTTACAAGGACGTATACATTTTATTTTGAATTGTCTACCCCTTAATGCATTTTTGGACGGCAAATTCACACCGTAAGTTTCAATCGGCACAATTTAGATTAGATCATATTAGATAGTGCTGTAGAGAAGTCATTTTTCGATTATCTTGGTAATTTTCCAAGGAGCAAGGAGAAGGTTAAAAAGAAAAAATTTGACATAATGATACACTTTGTCCAATGTTATTTATATATTTTTTTTTTTTTTGAGAAGACAAGTAGATAATATGTGTTTGGGAAATTGTGTACAAGACTTCCAATACTGTATTATTGTTGATTTCACAGATCATTACTAAAGAGCTAGTTTGCTGTACAATTATTCTTGGAAAATTTTGAAAAATTGAAACATACCGCAACAGAGTATTTTCACAGATAATGTAAAGATATCCAGTACGCAATATTTAGCTCAAAAATTTTTTCCGATTCCGAGAATATTTTTCATTGTTTTCTAATACGTTCGACACATTAGAGGACTTGTATATATTAACGGGACCATTGTATCCGAATAAGATTTTCAAATATGCATTGTTTTTCTCGAACGGTTTGTGCTTTTCGATTTACAGACAATATATAATATGCTTTATAGACATAATGATAATAGTGCATGAGTACACATAGCTATAATATTCGTGTATACAATACAGTGATATAAATACGCACTGTTTTCTCTGTACTACGTTGCAGTTCACGAATGTAACAACATCGATTATCGCATTTGAACTCTTATAGGGCGCCACAGGGAAATATTCCTTTCCGTGTACTGTTTGGAATTTACGATTCCGTAGAGGCGTAGACGGACTGCGATTGTAAAGTTCCATTGTTTCAAACGCATCATTGGTGCATTACAAAAATGGCCATATTTTCCACGCGTTCTTTTCATGCGACAGTCCCTAATATTATAATAATGATTGTACCTAATTGTGGTCTTAGATAATTCGCTCTTCTGACAGTGATACCTACACATTACAATATTGTTCGATACATTTTCTGAATGTTTATTCTGTAGCTAGGTGGTTTGTTTTCTTGGTAGTTGTGGTGGTGGTTTAGGGTCGGTGCGGTTGTTATATACGTACATTTATACGGGATTTAATTTATTAGCGTTTTATCGTACCCCGACATCATATACACCTATATACATATATATAGATAGATAGATAGATACACGTGGTGGCACGTAGCGATTGCATTTAACGGACAAAGGTTTAGTTCCGATATCACCGCAATGTATGATTTTGATTTCCCCTCACCGTATTATAATTGTTATGTTTATACAATGTAACATGCATGGTTCTCGTCGCTTTTGTTTGGATTTTATCGAAAACGTAAAATCGAAACGGTTGCCATGCGTGCACTGAATTATTGGTTGTCACAATATCTCTATGATTGCGAAACAAGTCCATCCGTCATAGCCTCTAATATATAATGGAGTTTTCAGTGCGCGTTTCGAAGTATTGCAAATACTTAAAATGTCAACAACGACCTAGGGTCCACTAACTTTAGTTCAGTACTTTTGAATATATTTGATTTTTGATTCTCTTCATCAGCAGAAGGAATCCCTATAACTGTCGATATATAATATCGGTAAATTAATTCGTTTGTGTGTTTTTTTTTTTTTTATCGCACTTCAAGCAATAACAAATTGAAAACCACTCACTACTAAATGATACATACGAGTATAATTCGGTCGTGACCATTTGTATTTACTTTTTCATCTATATGATCGGGTGAAAGAGCGGATTTCACAGTTCACTAGAATCGTTATCAGTGGAAACATTTATTATACTGACACAGTTATAAATCACTTACGAAAGACGTATCATTTGTGTAAAACCGGCAACTGCAAACGATTTATTGAAAGGATTCTGCCAGGAAAAAAAATAATAAAAATAATAATAAAACAATAATAAATAAAATAAAATGTATAAAATGTATATAATCTATAATTAATCATGTATTTTTTTTTAACTTATATTTTACTTATGTAACTGCTGTGCTATAATGTTTCTGTAAATAAAAGCACTTAAATAAAAAAAAAAATAAATAAATAAATAAAATCAAATTCCACATAGATAGTGTTTTGGAAAAATAAACAAAAATAAAAAGTTAATAATCATCAAAATAGTGTCACGGAAACGGGCATAAATACCGAGAATTCAACGTTAAAATCCCATTAACACGCCGTAACTGCATGAGCGAGAAAACAATATTTTGCCCTCCACGGTAGCTGTGGTTATCCAGTTAATACACCTGATCATGGCATAGTCAATAAATTATTAATACGACAATTGTTGCGATACCGACGGTCAACTCGTGATTGAAATTCGCAGGCGTTACAAAACTGTAGTTACAAAGGTGATGAACATTTATTTGGCGGAACATTCAATTTTGGTCAGCGCACCCATGATATTATTTATTGTGTAAATATTAATTATAATATTATTGTTGTTGATATATTATTAGCACGTGCGTATTATGCCGCAGGGAACGTAGTGGTGCCGGCCAAATGACAAATTACAGGATTTCTACGCCGTTTGTCGGCTTATCGGGAAAACGGAACCGCGGGACGTGTTTGGAAAAAAATAAATGTAAAATCACATATCCGAGTTATTTAAACGTCGCAAATAAATAGTCTAATTCCACTGTATCGTACACACCACGGTGCGGATTTTTAGGCGAGTGCGGTGTATTACATTTATATATATATATATATATATATATATATTTATATTTCTTTTAATTAAAATTTGTGCACTATAGCAGAGTAGTAAACGTTAAAAGTTTGTTGTTTGCGCCAAATTACCACCGCAGTTGCCTGTATAAAACGTCCCTGTATGGGTGTATTCGACTTTCAACGCTATCGGGGTGAATAACGACAACGACGCATACTTGACATTTACTTGAAACACGTCGACAATGCTCTATAAGTTAGTGGATTTAACGTCAAGAAGCAAAAACAACCTTCCGTTGTATTGGAAAATATTATAAGCGAATAAAACACATTCCTCAATTATTCGTAAATTAATTTAATTTCGTTAGTTTTTGATATTATTCAACTTTATCGTACCCGAATAAAGTATGAAACGAGTTGCTATATGGAGTGGAAAATCGGTAAAACATAGTATACCATTAAATTATGTAATATTTGAATATTATTATTCATACACAGACATCGTGTTACTGGACCACTGAGAAATGTGTTTACTTCTTCGTCGACCAGTAAACCTTTTTACTCGAGGAGGCGGAAAAAATGGCATGTCCTAACTACAGTAGTAAATGTGCATGACCCGTATAGCAGGTATTATGATCGTCTCGCTGAATATGCATAGGTTTCAACTTTCTATTGATTGTTCTAACTATATATTATTTACTCGTCTTGGTCAGCGATAAATTACCAAAATGAAATCACCCGAAGCTGCAGAAACTTGCTTTGAATATATTTTCGAGTCAATTAAATTTAATGATGAATACATTTGAAAATGTTGAATATTGAATTCCACAATTATGGTATGAGTTCAACGGTACGACGGGGATTTGAAATTAGAAAGTCTAAAATAATATATTATCAGTTAAATAGAGACTATGTTCAAAAATAGATAATATTATATATTATTTTATTTCATTTTTTCAGTGTTCCACAGTGTATTACAAAAATATCTGGATGTACAAATACATTTTATTTTTTTTCAAATAAAATCAATGTTTTCATATTGATCGGTATCTACAGCAGTAGTTTTTGATATATATTTGACCGATTAATCAGTAACCAACCGTGTGGTATTGTTCCTACGAGACATTTCATGGTACATTGTTTAGACTATTACGCGGGTGCGTCAACGGATCGTGACCTTTTTTCTGCGTTTTGTTATACCAAAACGGATTATAATAAAGCGTTGTGTTCACGAATCGCGTCAAATCAAACGACCATTTCGAAAACGGCACAGCGAAGATTATTTCCGAGTCCAGATTCGATTATTCATTTATTCCCCGTGGCCATAAGGTTCGTGATCAACGGCCATCCCATTCTGATCCCATTGTTTCACGAGAGGTTTTCCATCTCCCTGCTGTACATAGACCGAGAACGATTTCGTATGACTTATGTCATAAGTTATCGTGCACGTATATGCAACGTCGCAGCTTCGCTGTTTATTTTCCCCTTCATTTTTGTGCACGCATGAGGTCAGGGTAATGCCGCCCCGTGTGCGTGAAAGCCATGTACTTGAAACAATTGATTGTGTACTGTGTGCGCAATCGAGTAGCATCAACTTCGACACAGTTCCAATCACATTTCTGGTCCTTTCAAACATATTGTTTTATTATTTATTTATCTCAATATAACTTCCATTCACAGTTATTTCTCATTTTCGTTACGTAGTTATGCTTTTGTACCCGGGAGTGTAATACAGATTTTAACTTTAGACCTTTGTAATTTTTTGTAACTTACTATTTGTAACCTGCATTTGTTTCTGAAATATTTGGGCGTGAGATCAAATTTCGTATCCTGGTACTGTTGCCATGGCTCCGGTGACGTTAAAAATTTCCTTACGCAGACTTTAAACCAATTGAATTGCTAGTCATTTGTGTTCTGATCTTTACTCGACTAGATACATAATACAATACGGTTTTTAATGTTATGATTTTATTTAGGCTTGAGTAAGAAAAATGAAATAAAATAAAAACCGAATATCCATCCAATACCGTTTTGTTTACGTAATGATTGCTGCACCATCATCGGTCACCCGTCGAAAGATACCATTAACAATATATTGAAAAAATTATATATTGTGTTCGATAAAGGGTTAGAGATTTGGACGGTAAAACTACATTTTCCCCGGGCAATACACATAACATAATAAACAGTCCATATGCAGAATTTTCATCTTCAACCACTTCGTATATATACATAATGCGCGCACGCCGGACGTCTGTCATAAGCTCTCATAATATATCATTATTATTACTATTATTATTATTATTATTGATATTATCATTATTATTACTATTATTATTATTATTATTGATATTATCATTATTATTATTATTATTATTATTATTATTATCATATTATAATCGCTCGTCTGACGGGAGTTGAACGCCAAACCGAGTGAAAACCTCACACTAGCCACCGCAGGATCTGCCGACCCTTTTCGATCAATTATCATTATAGTCCGCGATGGGAAATGCAAAATTACAACTACCAAATATCTGAAACACTCTATTGCGATACGTGGTAGCGCATAACTATATCAGAGTAAATTCCCAGGGTGTGGAGGCAGATTTTAATATTAGCCATTTCAAAAGTTTTAACCCAGTTTGTCAGTTCATATAGTAGGATGATTAACCCTCCTCTACCAAAGTATGCTTCCCGATGGTACTTGATAATCAATCTGTGGGTGTAACGTCATTCCTGACAATATATTTATTTATATTTTAATAACCATACTAAATCTTTGTTTTATTTCAGTTGCAATTTCTTTAGATTTATATTAGACTATTTTTTAATATTATTTTTTTTTCACATATCTAATTTAAATTTTCCATTGGGAATCTCATCATTTTTATAAACTTTAAATATTTTGGTTCTTATATAAACTTAACACATACATACAGTTTATATAGTTTTTCATGATAATTTCTATATATATACAACATTGTTAGTTAATGTTTATACTAAACGTTATTGGGTGAAGTTACTAGAATAATAATTTTGGGTAAAAATCTATAAATAATGAAATTTATGAATATTTTTTAAATCGTCATACTTACATTATACTTTATTTTTGGTAGCCATGTATAGGAACAGTTATCTGTTTTATTTTCTATTGAATAAATAAAAATAAAATGTTTATGTATATAATAGCAGTTTAAATAGTTAACACAGGTATCCGTTGAAATTGTTTCAACTGTTTTTACGCGTAAAAACACTTTCTAATACGAACCCTCTCCTACTCAAAGGTATGAGTTTGCCTCTATGATATCATATACCTCGTAGTAGCTAAGTCTCGAGGGGTTTTATTTTATTAAAATATGTATTATAGTCAAGGAATAAAATAAATAAATAAGACGACTACCAAAAAGTATTTTCCAGCAATGTGCCAACGTTAAATTATATGCTCAAGTCATAAAATTCTAAGTATAACTATACTATCGTATTCGTATATAAAACCATATCTATCTTGAAAAATGTATACTTATATTAATACCTACGTCAGAAAGTACATGCGTAACGTAAATACGTAAAATATGATTTTTTTGCTTATATTCAATGGCTATTGGCATTTTTTTGTCCAGAAAGTCGCAAAATATCCGCAACAAAATCATTAAAATTGATTTCAAATAGTATAAAAATGTAAAAAAGAATTAAAAATAGCTTTTTGAAGTATAAATAAGTATTTTGATATTGTTTTAATACGAAATTACCAAAACATATTTGATTTCAGTAAGTCGAAAAAAATACTTCAATGTAAAATCAATATGGTTTCGCTTGCAATTTCTATAAGCTATATAATACCCTCAATAATTTATTTATATATTATATTTATTAAAGTTTTTCTTTTGATAAAATTTTTTGGTATTCTATTATACATACTATTGAACGTTGCTTAATTGTTTTGAATAAAAACGATAAAAGGTAATTAATTATTATGTGTTAATGTACGACTACTAGATTGTTAAACTTTTCATTATTTTAGTTAATAATGATTGTTCTGAAAGACAATAACTTACAAAAAAAAAAAAACATTAAAGTAGGTATATAAAAAGTGAATTGAGTTCAAATAAACAGTATTATCTGAAACAAATTTTTGGCTTATTGGTAGGCTTTGCTTAATAATAAAAAAAAAAATAAATGCTCCTAATGCCTTATTACAATCTACAATCACTATGAATTAATAAAACATAATTAATTAATTAATAGAACTAAACGTGAGGTACATTTTTCAAGAGACAAATTTAGAAGTTTATATATCAATATTGTGCTAATAGTACTTCTGAATAAAAATTAATTATAAACATTTATAGTTACTTGTACTAGTGTAGAGCTGTTTGATGAATAAAATATTAGAAAACAATATTTTTTTTTTCAAATTGTACTCGAATTAGTTATCAATGTATTCATTAAATCGCTCTAATATTATTTTTCTATACATTAATTCTTATTATATTTAATATATCTTACTTTATCATGGTTGTATCATTGTAACACAAGCATATAAAATAACATATATTATTTATCATCGTTACCGAAGAAAACAAAAAAAAATAAAATGTATTATTCTTCATAAAAAATTCATTCTAAGCTTACTGGATAAACGAGGCATGAACTATAATTAGAAAAAAAAAAAAATGGTTTTATTATTCAAAAGAAATGGTTGAAATTTTGAGTTCAGGTTTTCGTACGGCAATGAATTTTTTTCTCGAACAGGCCACGTCAGAAACTCGTTTAGAGATGGAAATTAAAAAAATGTATTTTTTTTTCTTTGGAAATATAACTTATAGTTGGATTAATTTGTTTATTTATGCCCTTTGCGAAACGTCATTGAATTATTTATAAAGTGTAGAAGTGAACTAAATTATATTTTTTTTTTAATTTTTTTATTAATTATCCCATATACTATTTAATCGTAATTTAATATGCAGATTATATAAAATTACTTCGTCCATTGTGATCACATACGTAGTAACTTTTGTGTTTGTAATTTTGAATCAAAAAACTCATGCCGCGGAAATGGTAAACATAATAAATATATATAAAAGAAGTAAAAACATTGAATTAAGAAACCCGTGGTATATACGGCGCATACGCGTACGTGACTATAAAATCGGAATAAACCTTAACTTTACGTAAAATAATGTTCATCGCGGCGTGATAATAAAAAATGTACCTACGTCTTAAATTTCACACCGTAAACGCGCGTAATTCCAAAGTTTCGGAGAATTTAAATGATCTGGTGCGCGCGCGGCACACTGATGCAACGTTTACCAAAACTTTTTAATTACTTTTTAAAATCTAGAACAGAATATAATTTAATCATCGGCCGCTCGAACACGGTAGGTAAACGTTTGACAACGTTCCGTCGGATCAGGTACTTATTCAAGTGAAACGCGCATGCATCGCGCTTTTGCATGTGTCTGCTACTCAATGTTCACCGCAGACGTGTTTAAATCGAGTACAGAATGTACCTGCGAGTCTGTACCTAATAATAATATGTAATAATATCCTACACGGGTGTCATGGAATGGTTTGTTCAAAGCGATCTGCAGTTGCCGGCGAACTTCGGAGTCGTTTGAAAAATGTATTTTATTTTAATTCGTATTTCATTGCGTAAAGATAAACATTGCATGGCCTCACTGAGAGTCCTGTGGTTTTGCAATCACTGCAATCATTATTATTACAATTTTGAAAACACTTATTTAAAACAATCGAATTCCCAATACAATAATAATTAAATCATAATACAATATATAAACTCACGTACTGGCTTTTATAATGAATGGTGTACATTTTACGGCACAGTTATATATTTAATTTGATTTTAAGCCAATTGCAAAATAATTGGCTAACGGGGTTTCCTGTCAAATCGGGAAAAACGTTCCCTTCAAAAAAATAAAAAAAAATCCTGTTTGTGATCTTCCCTCGAAGACTGCACGTCTGCAAATTTTAAAACTCGTGGATCACGTATCTAGAAATTTCGAAGGAAATCCACTGGGAAATTAATTTTTGACGAAAACACCAGTTAAATTAATGGTATGTTAGTGGTTATTTATAACAGGACGATATTATTGCCATGCAATTTAAAAGTCCACTGCATAAGAAAAACGCGATACTGCAATAAACGGCTAGAAAATCAACATGCGGGATCACGATCAACGTAATTATTTAGTTAATAATCATACAATACTCTGTGTAATATAATATGTACACGAAACGTTTGTATGGCAAACGCAAAGGAAGCCGCTATGCTGCAGCCAAACTACGCGTTTACCGTACAACAATAACACTATGGTCGGCAAATGAAATTAATAAATAAACTAAGGAATGTGCTGCAATAAATAGCTGCGCACAGTAGTTCTCTGACGGTATAAAATCGACGTGTTTTAAAGAAAGAAAAAAATTAAATAAAAAAAAAAAAAAAATACGAAAAAAAAAATACTCTGTTTATTTAGTCGATTAATTAAATTACTTGCGTGCGTCGTACAGCTGTAGAGGTGTCCCACGAAGATTTACTAATTTAAAACGGTGTCGGGTAATGGAATCTGCATTACCTACTCCGTCGCTTCATAAATTACTATATCCTCGTGGGACATCCTGTACATATACAATCTACTGGTATACGTGCATAATATATACAACAATATGGTATCGTGCAAAGATCTCAGTCTTATTGCGTAAAAACAACATTTATTTTATTTTTGAACGGCACAATAGGCTGCAGGTTCAAGGAAACCAATTGTTATGATAATATGTAACCGTCGGTAGCTTACATATTATTATTACAATAATTAGATCGCACACGTACGTAACGCGCGTGTCACGTGCCAGATGCCAATGCGATTGTATAAAATATAGTTGAAAAATCGTAATTCGTATGCGCATCGCTTTCGTCTTCACGCCACGTGATGACGTGTATGGTATGTTGTTACGTGACATAGCAGTGATCACTTGGTAGTTTTGTTTTCGATCATTGTGGCTGCCGAGTGGGCTGATTATCACGGAAACGAAATGCATCAATACGTTTTTCGAACGAAGATTTAACGAAAAAAGCCACTGCCTCTTTCAAAAATACTATATTTATGTAATATATCCTATTGGACGAAGACGCGTGTCTGATTTTCTCCCGTGCGAAGTACGTACATGTTTTCCGCGGAGAGTGACGATGACGGTCCTCCGAATGCGATTTAGAAAAGTCGTCTAAGAATTGGAATTTTCGAAAACAACCATGACGTGTGTGTTATACGTGGAAAAGCTTTTTTTTAACTAATCTTATTTTGGATTCGAACGTGAGTCTATAAGATTTAACGAACTACTGTGTATTACTATTTTTATGAGTTTTGATTTTTTTTTTGTATAAAATTGGTCCAAAAAAGGGCACCACCTAGTAAAAAGTTTGGGAACCACTGGACTAGATAATTGCTTCGTATTGTTGAATATACCTAAGTATTTTATTGTAATTCTGTAGGATTTACTAAGCCTTGCTATACAATTTAAATATTATATAATATTATCATCCAGATGTTTAAATAAGCTAAATTTGAATTTTCTTTAATCAAAATCATTCGGATCAAACGCTCGAATAACGTTTGTTTAATATATTTTTTTTCCCCATTTAATCTAACGTACCGTAGTTAAACTATTATAAATATTGCGTACTACATAATAAATATTGACCGTTACGCGGCGATGCTATATTTGCTATATATATATGTATACATAACGCTCCGACGGATCATTTTTAAGTAATTGAAAACCTGGTTGATATCCGACGTGATTCTAGATAATGCGTAAAATCAACGGCTGCGAACTTATATAAGGACTAGATTTATAAGCGTACCCGTAAAATATAATAATATATTCACTCGACAAGACGAAAGGTAAGCATGACATAGTGCAGGAACATGCACGCGAATACTGCACCGCGTGGCTGTGACCGGGTATACACAAATAGGTAGGTAAACATTGTGCCATAGACTAATTGCATTCATGCGGAGAACGGGTGACGGGGAGGACGAAACCCTTTTACGAGCCAAATGAGGGAAATTAATTTCGTAAAACCGTTTATATAAACGCTAAGTAACGGGCTCCACTTTGTTTCTATTAACAGATTTCCGAGCAGGAAAAGAGCGGTGGCGCTCATATACGGGGAGTAAGGGACAACTCCTGTTCAATTCACGGTACAAGTCTATTATAATATATTATATACGTATACCTACTACACCTATGTTTCCGAGAGTATAATATATTATTAGGGTCTAGGACGTTTCGGTAACGGTATTTCGACGGTACCTTGGTTTCGGCAAAATAATGTATAGCTGCTGTCTGGTGCTAAAACTATTCCGTAAAATCTAATTATTAAAATATCACACGCTATTATTAAATCGTATATTATCATTATGTTATAACATTGGAATTTAAATTTTTTCAATTTTTTTTTGTTGCGGTTCTTAAAAATGAGTTAAATATGTACCTATTATACCTATTGTACCTATATACATACATATTATAATAGTATTATATTATTATATTTTATTCAATGATTTTTCAATGCGTTTTATCTTCTTGCCCTATATCATTTTACATTGTCGAAAATAATAGTCTACTGCCAAATAGTGGGTTACCACCGAAATTTCCTATTTATGTACAACATAACAGTTATATGATAATATTGTAAATTTGTAACTGAGTTTCTTGTGTAAAATGCACTAAGAGTTAGGCACTATGAATGTATAGCGAAACGTTTAAGCGCTGGCATTTGAAATGTGTATAACAAGTGCGAATGCGTCAATACATCTGGGGTTTTTCATGCATCGGTCAAATTAAAGAAGTCTGTGTGACTGGACAGAAATTAGACATTTTTATATATTTTCCAGAAAACGGCTTTTTTTATGTTAGAGGACAGTGACTGTTAAAAACATAACAATAATATTTTATACAAAACGATATTAGATCTATAAAATAGAACGAAAACGTATTTAATAATAAATGTATTAATTGCAATAATTAATAATGGCAATAATTGTAATTTACGAGTCGTCTTAGAAAAAAGTCTTTATTCATTTTTCTAAAATAATTTCAATATCATTGTGTCCGTTTTTATTTGTACTTAGAATCTCATAGTTTATTCATTTTTAAAGTTGTCAAAATTGGAGTTAATGAGTTATACATATATTCATAAAAACCGATCAGCTCTTCAAATATTTTTCACCCTGTAAACCAATAATATGACTGAACGTACGTCTATTTTTATACCGATAAAAATAATATTTGTTCCTGCCTCAAAAAATATGGTTTTTGGCGTCAGAAAATATCAAAAATAATTATTTAAATTTGATTTTTGACACAGGTATCCTTAGTTTTGAACACAAATAATTTATGGTTGGACAATTTAAGAGTAATTATTGCAATACCTATAATGGGGTAAATAAATAATAAGTGCCAAGTATTTTTTTTTTTTTTTGTGTACGAATTTATAACATTATGATGTGGTGAAGGGCTATAGCGTGGTGAAACACTCGTAGACTTCGGACGCGAAATGTCTGTGTTGAATAAACTATAAATGTTGCTTTTACGGTTCGCTGCGATATTATTATTATGCCCACTAATTTGCCGACTCGCCAGAGAAACGTGGTTGTTTGTGAAAAATCGCACGTACTCTGCAGCGATATTCCGTGTTATTTATACGCTGTCGGGTCTATATATATATATATATATAGAACCTCGGCATAAACTTCATGGAGACGATGTGAGTCGAAGGGTTGTTTGCAGTAATTTAGAACCCGTGTACGTGTGTGTGTGTTACAGGGGATAATGTGCGTATTTCAGCGATCAAGCCGGTAGACTGTGGTGTGGCAGGGTTCCGGATATAATGGCGCGTTGTTTAGGATTACACGTTGCACATTGACCGTAGAATTACAACAATAATAATAATAATAATAATAATAGTTATTATTATTATTATTATTATTATTGTTATTGCAATCCGTGGGTGATGATAATAAAAATCGCATTGCTTATCGTTTCGGCGTTCTCGGCACATAAAACACCACAAATAGATGTCGCTATACCATACCGACATTCTATACATTATAATACAATTTTTGTTATACGATATATTGCTATTTGACGCGATATTTTAATCATATATTTGTAAATTTGTTCGAATCGCGTGCAAAACGATTACAATATCATTGAACGGTATAGGTATACATGGACAATATCATCATATAATAATATATGCATATTGTTTTTTAACATAGTTATGGCAGGGTATAGCACGCACGCTTACTTTACAAACTTAAATACGAGTACTTGCTACCTAGTCACTACTATTTAATCCTAAAATCGTACTTAGAATATCGTTAATTCTCTGTGCGGGTAAGCTCCGCTATTTGCGTTATTAGGAATTAATGCTGGTGCATCATCAAGGCGCAGTCGCAACACTTTTCAACATATTTATCTCTAATCGACAAAATGCGAACCATGCTCTTATCGATAATTTTTCGGATGACAAAGCTATCTCAACCAGCAGCATAGATTACTATGGTAGCTTCTCTTTATTGTCGCGATCGTAACGGCGATAACTGTAGTCATCTGCGAAGTCACGCCCGTCAACCAGTTTGGGACGCCAGCGATTGACCAGGTGCGCCGGGTTAACACAACTTTGATAAGGTTCTGTAGTGACCAGCCCGGATAATACATTTTCTGTAGAATATAATAAAAACTGTGTATTAAATATGAAAATATACTTAAAGTTTACTTTGTATTTTTAATACTACTTCATTATGTCCAAAATTACCTCAAACTTCTCGAAATCTGATATACAGAAATGGTATAATATGCCAGACCCTTTTCCTGAATAATCTACCTCTACCTACAGCTCAATGTAAACGGTACCTAGGCATCCACACTGATCACCGAATTACTTGGTTACCTCAAAATAAAATGCTATCATTAAATATAGCCACCTGCGCCATTATGTTCCCTGCTAAACTCCAAAAGTATAAAATTATTAAATAAATTATTAATCTATAAGCTATTACTAAGATCCATTTGGATCTATGGAGTTCAGGTATCGGGCTCTACAAAAATTTCAAATACTAACCGTATCGAAAGGCTCTAGTAAAAAATGCTTCAATAACCGCTTAAACCACCAAATCCATCCAATTCACTTATTTTCCAAATTGCATCCATAGTCACACCAGGTAGTTCTCAAAAAAGGCATAAAAGGCAATGGTGTTGTAACCTATTCATATGATTATATATAAGAAAAATTAATAATAATGTAAATAAACGTGTGATGTTGTTGAAATACCTCTAATAGGAGGTTTCTTCATTCAGTGTTTACTGGGCATGTATATTATATTAGTAGTTCATTAAAATAATGATTTTAAATTATTAAAATAAGCTTATTATTCTTACTGTAACAGATAGTTTAAAAAACAAAAATATTTGTAGTAACCATATGGTTACTCTGTGTGCATATAGGTAACGTAGTTGGATTGTTAGCCGTATATGTCGTAGTCGTATATATTTTGGTGTGACGACCCCTGTAAGTATTGCAGTTATCTAAAAATATGTATGATCACTCTTATAACAATATTACGTAAAATATATATTTAACGATCGGAATTCGGAATAACCATTTGACTCGATTAAGATTAGTGGATGTGTGTATACATTATACTCTCATATATCGATCTTGGTAAAATTTGTATATTTCGTTTGGACAACACCAGCGGTGGCTTTGTTGTGTCACTATTAAACGCGCACCCGGCGGTAAATTAGTTTTCAAAAGTAAACTCGCAGCCTTTGAATAAATGTAAAAAAAAACCGACCGCAAGCCGACGGAATTTTATCAAAACAAATCGGGCGGTGACATGTGGCTATATATATTACATTTGGAAAGCAGCCAAGAAATCAAAATTATGTAAATAAAAATCGAACCTTCTGAGACGCATTGCATTCAATGAAAAACAAAAATAAACAACCCGAATAGAACAGATACCATTTTTTGTCAGTGCTTTTCCATTCGTACAAACACACCATGCGGAAGTTTAAAACGAAGACCATCGTCTCACCACCACTCGTGCGTACATGCGGTTTCGTTAAAAAAAAAAAAACGACTAATGTTATCTCAGCCGAGGCGACGATTTGTGAAAAAATAAATGTATAGAAAAAAAAAAATAAAAATACCCAAACAATACTTGGAACCGCTTTACTATTGTTATTGTTATGGGTCTGTTAAAATCGAAAGTTCGTAGTCTGCGGCACACATTGTGGTCGCCGTCAGGGTGAGGTAATATTATTTTATACAGGGTTGCTGAATACAAAATGAAAACGAAAAAAAGGTTACGCGCGTTAAGGACAGAGAATATATCACAAAATGCCAGACCAGTCTTCGTTCGCAAACAGATTTTACGTAATGCATTGTGTAATCGTGCGTACCTACACGCGTTTTACCTACGTTAAAGCGAACGCACTCGAGTGTGTACAATGCGTTTGTTATGCGAGTTGTGATAGAAAATAATAATAGATAATATTAATAAAATATCGATACATACCCAATTTGGTTTAGGTGTGCAGTAAATGTTTGGCCGTTCTCTTCAGGTATATACGCACCCCGGCCACCATATTTGGAAAATAATCATAATAATAATAAGTGATTACAATGATTATAATGCTAAAGTATTTATATACCTACTTGTCCATATTTACGTCCGTCGTTGGGCCGTTTGACAGCAGGACTGTTTCCCGAAGAAGCTCTCCAAGCTTAATAAGCCTAACACCGTTCTTACGGGACTAGGAATCCACAAATATTCCCCCCCCCCTCAAGCAAAAGCCGATGTATGATAGTTTGTCACGAAACGAGGATCTTCCTTCTGTGACACCGATGTATCATCAGTAGTTATCCGTCAACCGTTGGGCAATTACACCGTACACGTTTTGTAATACATTCGGTTAATTTGTTCGTCGAGTCGTACAATGATCTAAAGTGATCTAAATTATAATAATTTATGGCGAGAAATAGAATGTTTGCGGATTAGATTATCTAGACCGAGGATGTTCAACTAGGTATCGATAGTTTTTAATGAATCCCCACGTCAATTTCATTCTTGGATAAAAATACAACATACAATTTTGTATTAGATTGTGTTTCTTATTTTAAAAATGTTTTGTTGTTTTGATAATTAATACTTGTATTTTTCATTTTAAAATTAAAAATGATATGTTCTGTATTATAAAAATACACTCAAATTCATTACTTTAATCATAAACCAAATATATGTGCGGCCTATTAATCTAACCTATTTTTCTGCTCGCTTAATGCTTAGTCATCCCAAAATGATGGACATCCCTGAACTAGATATACAAAAATAAAAAATAATATATCTTGTTAAACCTTGCCCACCTACACGTTAATCGCAACAACTGATATTGCACCATAACACCGGCTGCTTTTTGACCAGAATAAGATTCATTTACTATTTTCCGATTTTTTTTACCGTCGACGTACAAAAATACTTGAAACGCACGTGACGTAGGAATGAAATGTTATTGTTCTACCCCGTGTATCGGGGTTGCGTACGTGTTATTTATTCTTCTACGCTTTGGCATATTCGATCGAAAAATGGTATCGGATACTTCTTAATACCTACGTTCTACGTATGTATACTCTTCCGACGATTGCTTCTTCGGATGCAAAACAATACGCAGTGCTCGTTAAAAATAACAAAATAATAAAAACCTCAGCGTTTCAATATACATGATATGCGTGGGTACGTATGCAGCGCATGTTGACGTTAAATCACATACGCACTATTATACGTAGTCATCGTATCTTATGATAATGATATTACAAATGTATATAGACGCCGGAGTTATTTGCAGAAAAACGGCTTTCGAAACCGCGCTGTCGTGGTCGTTCGCCTTAACGCTCGTGTTCAAACGTTTTCGCAACCGTTGTCAAACCGTTTAAATCCTCTTATCTCCAAACTCGACTTAGGCCCCACGAATCGTCCGAAAACACCGAATGAGAAAACAACAACGGTGCCGTTACGACAATTATAACACACCAGCGTGTAACAAATCTGCACTCGCTATAACATGCGGTATTAATGGACATTTTAAAACGGGAAAATGTTAAGTAATACCTAAGCACCCACTGCAGGTATATGACCTCTGTGCTGTACAATCGTTTTCACATATTATTATTATATACTTTCCATCAGATACACCATTGTAATAGTATATATCCCGCTTACGGTAATCGTTATATTGTCGTTCATTATTTCTCTAGTGTACCCAGTACCGCGAGTAACTTTGATTTATTTGTCTCACAGCATAATAAAACATTATATTGGGTTTGAAATTCGGTTGAGATTTTTGGAGTGACGAACGCGCGCATATTATATTATGTATCATCATTATTATTATTACTCGTTATATATTAAAATACAATAAATTCTGTTTTTTTCCGTGTAAGTAATATCCGTCACGGTTGTTTTTATTTCGCGTAACGAATATTGTATATTGTTATCGTATATAATAATATTGTACTTATTCGTAATAACAACATTAATCAATTTATAAAACTGCGATTTCGTACAAAACGTGTTTTTTGCGAATTGCGCATACAAAAACAGCTCCCAGCCTAATAAACACTATACAACATAATATTATATTAAACCATATTGGTTCCAAGAAGATTTCCGTTAATAAATTATTATTATACGATTTTATCTGACGGAATAATAGACCAAGTTTTCGTGTTTGACTCTATGTACAACATATTATATTTTATAAGCTTATTTAAAGTTTTTAATACTCTACATAAAATACTGTACGTAATAATAAGTAGAGTTGTATGTTAATGACATAAAAAAAAAAAAATACAAAATATATGTACAAGAGAAACTTTTAAGAGTGTCATAGAAGAGTATTAAACTTTAAACTAATCGGATACTACATAAAATACGTAATAATTAACCTGAACGATGAGATTTACTTAGGAAAACTTCAAAACAAATTAAAATTGTTTTTAACGGTTATTCGTCTAAATTTGGAAAATAATAAAATCATTTCAATAGAGAGTAATAAATTATAGCGTCAAAGTAATTGCATTGCATTTTCTGGTAGTGAAACCCAAGTTGTATTACAATAACGTTTATATTTACACTCGGAAATTAAACGATAGTTCGTGATCTCCCTAATTTTGATGCAGACTTTGTAAATTTGAGTGCCGAGTGTTTGAAATTTGTAACCACCATGTTTCCTATATGTTTACAAATCAAAATAATCTCACGACAAGAATATAACTAGAAAAACTATGGGCCTACGTTTAGTGCGAGTTATAGATAAAACGGAAACAGTAATTTTTTCCCGCTAAACAATAAGCTTTTGATTAGACGAATTTAGCTCAAGACGGATATAAATACATATCTCTCGTCAGTCTTTTAGTTCTGGGTTTTTCGGACGTCTCTCGGAGTGCAAATGAGTAGAAAAATGGCCAGATTTAATTTCAATTTACTTCACTACATACCTTACCTACATACTGTTGCACGAATGTACACTAGAAGTTAGTGCTAACAATATTGCTAATAATTGCCTTCTATATATATTTAAAATTAAACATAATTTATAAAATATTAAGTACTCATCAATGCTCGAACTTAAAAAAAAATGTACAATTTTCAACACGTATAACTCATAAAGTCATAAGTAATGGGGTTTATCCAATAGGTTACTCTTTCGTTTTGTTTTAATTTGTTATCAAAGGGTTTTAAATAAAAACTTACTCATGTCTGTTGCGTGTCAGACGTGTTGCAAGTTTTATTTGTCAATAAACCAACACACTACATATAGGATTAGTTGGCCATGTTTGTTCACTTTAATATTAACGGAAATGTTAAAATTAAGTTATCACGATCTTAACACATGCTACACACTACATGCGGATAGTATTAAGATAGTTAATGCAGTTTCTGATAACTCATAGTTTAAAAGAAATTCTAAACACCATGCAAAACACCATACAATTCCACATAAAATAAAGGACTTTAAGTAATTTTAATTTTTTTCAAAAATAATAATCGTAAAACTTTTTCTAGTTAGTTTTAGTTTGTTTCGCTTATCAAACTTTTACCATTATGTTGGTAAATGATAGACGTTTATGTTTTAGGTATCACATTTTTTTTTTTGAGTTTGTACTAGTATTTCATAAAGCTGACTTTTTATAGAAAACTTAGGTTAAAGACAAAAAAAAAGTAATTCTCGAATAAAACACACGATTTCTTCTTATTGAGCTATCATGCATATCGTTTATGTAACATACTGATAATAATAAAGTTTTAATATTATTTTTGTACGTCAATAAAATTTGAATATAATATACAATGAGTGATATATATTCTGTTTGGAGTTCAAATTTACATGTTTCAAATAAACACCAGATAGCAACAAACGAGAAGTCCACGTGTATGTTTGATACGGTTTTAACTGTTTGAGGTATATTATATATTAACTGATATTACGTACTTTTGGCTATTGATATAAGAATTTTCCTGTTTTGTTAAATGATTTGATTAGAAATGATAAGTAATCTATGATTAATAGCGTTTTAAAAATTACTTACCTATATGATTTCATCGAAGAATATATTAATAGATCGATTAATATCTATGTATATATTTATTGCATACGTATTTTGCGCTTCGCTCTATACCTGTCTGTTTCGCATATAATACGAAATGTCTTGGAGCTTTCATAGATATGCCCAAAGGTATACAAAGGTACAGACCATAGGATTTCATCATTTAAACTTGCAACCCAATGGGAAATATCCATCCCTATAGATTCCTAGCCGAGCTTGTTATAACCAGTAATCGATTATTCATTACACGCAGTTAAAACAAAACTATTAATTTCATAAATGTATCCATAGATCGTCTTCGAGCCGATTTGTTATGCCTTAGTGACGTAGGTACATCCTCCATCCATCTTGTACTGACGTATTCACCGCACAGGCTCTATAAAATAATGTGCTGAATGGCAATCAAATACGGTTTCAAAATAATAATAGTAATAATAATAATGTAATAATCATAATAACAATAATTGCAAAGGAAATTTGTTTACAATAAATCGTAATTATTATATTGATATGTTATATTATAACTAAAAATGATTTCGCCTTTTTCGGAAAGAAATCGTATTCATTCTACACTCACATATATATATATATATATATATATATATATATATATATACATATATATAATTATATATATTGGGCAATGTTACAGGTTTCATACACAGATACACAATAGCAAAATATCAATGACAATAGATGTTTTGTGAAATAAAGTTATTAGGATTTTATCACTGAGTGGATGTATACGGAGAGGAATACAAGGAAAACACCCTTTCTATAAGCTTAGGATGACATAAAATCTGAAATATGTGTTTACAAAAAATATTATAACATCTCTATGAATAAAATTTTCTTTATATCGTCGATAGTCTACACATGCGAATATCTCTGAATCACTCTATCTGGTCCACGAATTGTAACACCAAAGCAGTATTATATTATATCGTAGAGGTAAAAATGTTCTGAAAACCGTAACGAATTCATAGTCGCAATTCGGGCGTGCTATAATATGCTAATCCAAGTGACAGATTTATGATATACGCTTAAACAACCCAAAATATTACCAGAAAAACCATATAATAATACCATTCTGACAACGAGAGAAACATTGAATAATAATAAAAAAAAAACCCATCAATATTGTATTTCTATCCTATCTTAACGGGAATTGTCGTAACACGCCCAGAAACATGCAGAATACGGGGGCAGTAATTATGTTCATTTCGAGTACCCTTGAATTGCGTTGGTGAAATACAGAACTGTATTGGCAGTCCGCAACTACATGCATAGGCACAATAGGTCATGAATGTAGTTTTCATATTGTTTAATGTTAATATTATTATACGATATGGTAAAACTCGGTATGTGCCTACGGTATGGGTTTTTCGTCGTGAGCAATATTATTATGGCTGTTGTTATTGCCATTTTTATATTTATATTTATCGCAACTTGCGCTTGTTATTGTTTCAGCACGGCGTCGGAGTTGAATTCGTCCGGTTCCTTCCGGATACCAATCCGCCTACAATGACCAATGTGTTTTGTGAGCTAGGCATCTGCGAGAATGTCGTGAGTATAAAAAGTGTCGGACAACGTTAGGACATCGTAATGATCATAGTAAATATGCAAATGTTTGGTTAAAGACGATCACGTGTGACTGCGATGCCACACCGGCGATGCAGCTGAAAGCGATGCGACAGAAAGGCGACAAAGTGGATGTCTCCCACTACCGGGTGAACGTCAATAAACTGCAGGCCCGATTGAACATGATGTTCGACACCGGCAAGAAAAGGGGACAGATCAAGTTCGACGGATGGCCAAAGGTATTTATCTTTCACTACGTTCTGTTCCCGTGAGCAACGAGAGGTTACACATACGTGGTGCGTTTCAACAGTGCATCATTGAAATTTTGCTAGATAAAATTGTAATAATATTCATAGAAATAAAAGAAAATTTCAATTTTAATCGGTTAAAAATATTATCACTAACGTTTTATGTTTAATAATAATAATAATAATCACTCGGAGTATTTTAAATACGTATAGGTATTTATAATAGTTTATATTTTAACGAAAAATGCGATTACAGAATTAACTGGGTAACAGTTCTCAAAAATTAATTATATTTAATTTCCAAGAATGAAATGAAAAAGTTCACCCCCCCCCCCATAAGAATAATTTGTATAGCATAATGTACTTATAATAACACTTACCTGACAGTGAGTTTTTTTTACGCAACATAATAATATGCCATTTATAATCACGACTTATTTGGTTTTAAACCATTAATAACCGTCGCTTTAAATATTAAGTATTTTTTCCTGCAATTAATACATCCTTTACCTTTTCCTCAAGTTTGAAGACAGTTGATACAAAATTTACGATAAAAGACCCTGTCATTGGCTATTAAGTAATGATGACTTTCCTGACATACTGAAATATATGTATTAATTAGCTTCAATTCAGGGTGTAATTGGCTTAACGGGTGATGCCTTAAGCCAATTATACTACTCCGGAACCATAATATAATATCGTTCATTAAACACAATATTTCGTAGCTGTCAAAAATCACTACCATCGTTTAATTGATTACGAATATCTTATAATATTGTTATAATATTATTCAGTTACAAACACTTTTTCTATCGTTCGTCAAACGATATTTGCTTTGACGAATAGCGACATTATTATATTTATAACTATAAGAAGTAAACAACTATACACATATTTCGGATTTCCGCACTAACAACAAATTCATAACATTTTCGTGAGGTTTATTGATTTATTTTTTATTATTGTGAACCCGTAGGATTGAGACGTTCTAAATTATTATACTATTATATTATACTATTACAACAATAATACTATTACAATCCAAAAAAATTAAAAAATACCGTAGCTGTGCATTACAACACATGAACTACATAATTGATTCGAATAAATACTTATTAAATTTTCTTACCAAAAACATCAGTGGAGGTGAATCGTTTATTTACACAAAGACAATGGAATAAGTTTTAATCAATTTTTTTCCAGTATTATTTACTTTGTACGGCATTGTATTCAATAATATAATGGTTTTATATACCAATACAAGAAGTTTTCAATTGATTTTTGTATGAATATTCGAAAACTTCCTTTGAGTTGGAGATTATAATCGATTGGCCAACGTTGTGTTTAGTTATGTTATTTATCCTGTTCATAATTATTTAGTAATCTACGAGTATTGTCGGTAACTCATATTTATTCAGCGAGTTTACCTATTTTGTTAAATTCCGATTTATATAAAATGTATCAAAGTACTTAGTATAATTAAAGCAATTAATTATTTTCAATCAATACAATAGGCGTTTCACTATGGATTTTAACGGGACTTACTATTTTTCCTCCTTCTCCATTCCTTATTATGCATTTAGCAGTACTACCCTCTCAAATAACACTACGTAACGCGTTGACATATTAAACAAAAAAATACATAAATAAATAATAATGAAATTAACTGTCACGTAAGTTTCGTTTTGAATTATTTATAGCGAAACACATCAGTTATTGATAATAAAATATTATTATTTATTGATATTGTCCTATCATACATAATACTTAGTACGGGCAACAGATCAGGTCCCGTTGGTCGCTATTATATTTTCGGAGCGTGCGCTATCATCCACCGCTGTCTAGGTGAATCGATCATAAGATCATTGGACATTATTCAGACCTGGGGCGTTTCGAAATAAAATGGCTGTGATACTATTGTCATTGACCGGCTCAAGAGATCATCATAGTTCGTCATTTATTAGTGTAAAGCAGGGATTGCGTGCAGGCTAATGATACGTGTACTCAATGTCAGTGACATGCCGATTATAAAAATGATTCATACATTCTGTAATTAGTTTTCTAATAGTTTCTAAGAAAAAAAAAAAAAAATAAAAAAACGAAAGTTACAAGCAGTGTGATATAGATACGAAATTAATTTTTTTTTCATCTCGTACGCTATAGGTTCGCTATCCCTGGTGTGTCGGGTGATATTTCCGGGCCGGTGTGAGTACACATATGTTACATATCGCTGACGGTGGGGTGTTTTGAAATTCCAGATAAAAGTAATGCTGGCCCAAGTGGGATACATAAAGAGCAACACGTTGGACGAGGTGCAGCTGCAAGACGTCATCATGGACATCGTGACCGGTGCCATAAGGTCGACCGACGTCGCCGTGGACTTGTACCGCTGGTCAGAATTTCCGAGTTTCACGAAAAGTCAACAGCCCGTCATCACCTCGCCTTTGGACTCGTACACCGAACGAATGGTATGCACCTAGTTTCAACCACCAATCGCACCAAAAATTTCCTTTGCGGGCGGTACTCCTTTCATTCAAAAATGACCTTCTTTTTGCTCACGTCCTCTTTTCGACCAAAAAAGAAAAAAATAGTTTCCTCTTTTCGCCTACAAATAATAATTGTATTATTTTCGCCCACGGTTTCAAATTTTACATTTTGTAAACCACTGTCTCAAAATTTCTCGACTGACTATATTAATAACAATCAAAAAGCCTTCGGCGCACTAGACCGGCCATGCCAATAGCAATATCTAGATTGCAAATATAATTGATATAACACAATATATATATATATAATATAATTCAACAAATATTGATTATTATATCATTTATTTTATTACTGTGTAAAAAAGATATAAGTATCTAAGTATAATATATATTAATTATAAATCTGTACATAAATTATGTAGATATGTCGTACATATTATCTACGAAATCTAGATATTGTTATCGGCTTGGTTGGTCTAGTGCACCGAAGGGTTTTTGATTGTTACTAATATAGTCAGTCGAGAAATTTTGAGACAGTGGTTTACAAAATGTAAAACTTGAAACTGTGGGCGAAAAGAGGAAACTATTTTTTCATTTTTGATCGAAAAGAGGACGTGGGCAAAAAGAGGAAGGTCATTTTTGGGCGAAAGGAGTTCCGCCCCCTTTGCGGTCCGATACCGGAGTAGCGGCACACGCGATACCATCAAGTGCTCATACGAACCGAGCAATTATTCACCCCCGAAACATGACATTTGAAGTTCGATACGTTTTTATTACTACCGATTTAAAGCAGCGATTTCGATTTATTGATTCGAGTGAGTTGCGTTCCCTACAACCCGACATGCGTGTAAAATATTATGATAACAAAGCCTTACGTAAGGGTTTAATTATGTTTGTGCAAGTCACTTCGGTATCAATCATGTCTTTTAGAAAAAAAAAACATTGAGAGCTATACCTACAACCAAATGAAAATGTATACACTTTAATGTACGATTTTCGCTTTATAAATTATTATGTGTATTGTATATTACTAAGTAAACGTAAAACGTAGGAATTATAAATTTACGTGTGTTTGTGCGTGTGGTTGTGTGAATGTTTTAAGTATATTAAGTTTTTTCTTAATTTCATTTATAGATATAGGTATAATGTACAGAGTGTTTCAGTATAATTCGACAACTACAATTTAACTTGTATTGTATACATTATTTTTAATCAGATGTTGTAAAGCGACAATAATATTGTATTAAAATATTTTTTTTTACTTATGGAACTCAAATTTAAAAATCTAAAATTTTATTTACTATTAGAAAAAACATTAATACAGATATTTTGTTAACATAATTTTTAGAAAAATTCTAATATTTAAATATCTTATTATAGTTTGGATATTATTTTATCATGAATTTTTTATTTATTTTTTTTTAAATTTGAATTCAATAATTAAAATTATTATACGATTATTGTACGTTATATTAAGATTAGATTAGATTCTATCTAAATTAACGATGATATACAATTGTATGTGATAAAATTATGTGAAATACAATACTATTGTTAAATTTTTTACAAACTTAAAACAATTAATGGATAAACCTTTATTAAAGTTCCAAGCACCATCATTTTTCTATTAATCCGTGTCCCAAAATATCTATTTTCAATTTTTTTAACAGTATACAGTGTATTATAGAACAGTTTAAAATTTGAAAATGTTGGTTCTGAAAATAAAAATAATTGTTTAATACATTTTTATTACAACACAATATATTATAACTTATTAAAAAAAAAAAAAAGAAATGGATAAATAATAAATATAACAAAAGTTATTGAATTTGTAAAATTATCCTGAAACACAAATCCAATTGCGGTGTTTTATATATATATTTTTGTGTGGTTCTTGGTTTTGGTAGGAACACATTATTATGATATTGCCGATATAGTCTTATTTGTTTTTATACTTTCAAAACTATTCAGCTAAAAAATTACCATTTCCATTTAAAATTGTGTTTATCATAAATATATATTTATATATATAATTTTTGGGATGCTAAAATTATATTTATTTAATTTTACTATCATCGCGATTTAAGCTCACCACACACCATGAGCTATTATACATTATATTATTATATTATACATAATATAATAAAATAATAATTTACGCGTTGTAATTGAATAATCGTCTTTGGCTTAAACAATACTGGGTAGTTTCCATTTTTTATAATATTTTATTACTGAATCCAAATAAGTTAAATTATTGTGAAAAAATACGTATAAGCATAAAACCGTGATATTATCAGTAGTTTAAAAGTGATCACAATGCTCTTTATATCATTTAAATTTGGTTTTTAACTGGTTGATCCAAGTTTCTGGGGTGCTTATTTTAAAATCGAGGGACTGTATCTCTCCAAGTTGTTTCACAATTCTACACCCATATTAATTCTGTGTAATAACATTCGCAATGCAGATAAACCCCAGGATGGAGCCAGCAGTTAAGCAGGGAGAGAAAAGGTTGATGGTCAAAGTAATAAAAGCGATTGGACTAGGAAATAAACAAGGTAAAGTCTTATTATATACTACCATGTATTAGCATTTCAAGTTGATGTTTGATCGAAAGTGTTGTTTATTTTCGGACTGTTTGCAATGTACATGCAGGTTGTTCCGAGCCGTACTGTGTGATTGAAGTCGACGACCCGTTCCAAAAGAAACAAACGTCGACCAAGAAGAACACGTCGTCACCGCAATGGAACGAGAACTTTATATTGTGAATATTTACTTTTCTATGCATACACCAACATACAGTGTTTGGGAGGAACTTTGGTTTCACATTCAGTTTTCGGGAATGCATTGACAGCATTTTTTCTTTTAAATTTTTTAGTCATCGATTTCATTATCTTATTTATTTCTATAGTTTCATGTAGAAATAATAAGATAGTTATAATCATTATAGTATTATACTTTTTAGATTATACGGAGTAAACATAACGTAAACATTACTATTATAGCGTTGAGCTTATAAACAAAAATGTTGTATGAGATCAATGTTAATAATCGTTATCATTCATTAGAATACTCAGATTTTGGTTTTGAAAAAAAACCTGTTTTCATTCGCATTAAAAATTAAAGTAAACTAGTTTGTGACCGTAAATATCGTGACTAACCAGTAGTAAAAATTTGTGTTTTTTTTTTTTTCGAGATGCGAGATCGTACACAGTAGATACATTCTTTAGAATCTGGAACCGAAACTTGAACTTTATTTGATCATAAAACGTGAACGTAAACCAAGTTCCTTTCGAAATTGAACTTTCCCAAGCACTGGTCGTGCAGTGCAGTGCGGTTCAGAGTGCTTTGGTTAACACGTCTGTTGTTTCTTGTGTACTGTTTCCAGCACGTTGAATCCGATGACCGAGGAGATATTGTTCGAAGTGTACGACTCCAACTCGAACGGCAGAAACCAGTTCATGGGGTTGGCCATCGTCAGCGTCGAAGAGCTGCTGGTGAACCCATACCAGAGGCAAGTTCTGTCCCTGCAGACGCGACCGTACCAAGACGACTCCGTGTCCGGTACGCTCACGTTGGAAGTGAGTATTATGATGCATTATTATATTATGTTAAAATATACCTAATCGAATTGTTGCAATAAATTATTGTAATATATCAGTTGTCGGCGTCGTGGGGATGAAATTATATTTACGTTTTCGTACGTCACCCGTGTGTTTTAACAGTATCATTATATAATATTATAATGTACGACTCGAAGTAGTTAGTACGTATATATATATACTCGCGACGGGAAATGCATAATACTCGTATATACGACGTACGTCATAATAGTATCACGTAATAGTATATTCGTTTAGTTAGCATTTTAATGTGCGCGGGATTTTTTTTTTTCACCATCACCATCAAAGTCAGATCTACGATGATTACGACGATGACCACGTGACATAGCTTAAGATATTATTATCGTTCTAGAGGTGAACCGTGATAAAATACAATTGATTGAGAATAATTGCTCGAGTATAATATGTAGATGAGCCATATAGTACGGTTTATTTGTTCGAAATGACTTTACTTTAATTACTAAAGTTTAGTATTTACACACTACACGTTTCACATTATATTGAAAATATGATGTTTAATTGTAGATTTTTTTGAGAATGAAATAATATCATAATAGTATATACAATCGAATCGAATGATGAAACCCCGCGCATAAGACTGTACTTTAAAATGTTTTTCCATGTTTTTTTTTCTTTTAATTTTTACATGTTGGCTATAGCAATCTAAGTTACGTAATTAGCTTCATCCAAGTGAAGAATATAATAATAAGTAATAATAGTAAATAATATTAGTTGAAATTACCGTATAGAAATACGTTTATTACTGAAACCATAAACGGTGTGTTTTCTAAAAAAAATAAAAAAAATAATTAAAATGTATTCTATGTTGTTACCATACGTTTTTAATAATTACTATAATAAAAAAACATAATCTGAGTTTAGTAAACGATGTGGGGGTTTTGAAAAAAACAAAATTGCCACACTGCGACATCAGTCTCTTGGGAATTTAAAACAATGGAGGTTTTATGTAATGGTACGTTTAATAATGCTATTTTATGGTGCTGTCTTTCACGCTTTACTTTTTTATTGTCCAATTTGTACTTTAACTTTCTTTATCATGTTTAACTTTTAATTTAAGGTACATTAAACGCAAGATTTTTTTTTTAATCTCACTAAACATATAATGATTCAACGTAAATATTATAAAATAATGACGTGTACTTTACTCGTACGGGAGGAATGTTTACACTTGTTCGGATTTCATCATAAAAGAAATTAAAAAATAGAATAAAATGTAAAAATAGGAATGGATGTATTGTTATAGAGACAATCACATTTCGGCCCCGAAGCAATGCGAAGAACAGTTCCGGGGTCGTCGTCGATTTTAAAAGTGAAAAAAAAAAGAGACAATCACATTCACATTTAAACAACTATTCTCTCAGCGTGAGCTTTGTTTTCTAAAAAAAAAAAAAATATATATTTTATTGTTGTATAAAACATTAAGATTTTATATGTATTTGATATGAAAAAAGGCCAAAACCCAAAAATATAAGCACCGCTAAAAATAACAATCTAAGTGTATATTCTGTATCAGTATGAAAATACCTTGGGCAGAATAAATCAACCCGAAAACGGTCAAACACTATAATGGATTATATTCTTCATGAACTGTTTTCAAGCATACTTCCCGATTCTATATAGTTACTAGTGTATATTTATATCACATTGTATCATTTAAGAATTGAAATTGAAAAACCATTTCACAAGTTTTGTTTGATCGGAGTCGAACGTTATTCCGTGTAGTAATTTATATGCAGTGGCGAACGCAGGGGGTGTTTTAGGTGCTTAAACTCTCCCCGAAATATCGAAAACCAAAATATATTACCTGACCTACAAATTTATTACAAATACATAATGGCCAAAGAATCAAGATGTATTGATATTATTTTATAATGTAAATTGCAATAACCAATTTTGTAATACATATGTATATACACTATAAGTATCTAAAATAAAAAAATAATACAGTATGAATAGTATGATATTTATGAAAATTAAATTTTTTTAACTCCCCCCCTTCTACCCACCTGAAATATTTAACTGCGTTCGCCCCTGGTGGTATGTACATGAGAAAATGGGCAAACACAGCGCAGGACGAATTTATGTGTGATCGATCTATTTTAAGAAATTTATCAATTTTGTCTTGTCTAACTTTTTTGCACATACCTCCGTCTTGTTTGCCATTCTTGATTCATCAGTGTTATTTCGCGCTTCGAACGAGCAGGGACGTTATTCAATATTTCCTAGGTTTTATAGCCATTTCTAGAGTTTTTGTTATATTTATCATCTATTTTCCATAATTAATTAATTTATATTATAACATCATCAATATGTATTTTGTAGTACATACTATTTTCATTTTGCATGTTCCGCTACTCCCGATTTTTCTATTATACATCTTGTTATATACCTTACACTAAATAAGTACTTTCTTGGTTTTACCGTAATCATGCAAACTATTATCGTGTTTGTGTAACAGTCAGTGCATACAATTAGAGTAAATATTTTACTTTTTTGATTATATTACGTACTCCACGCACATTTTTATTACGTTATTGTATCATTACGTGGCAAATTAAACGATGTAGAGACTGTACGCGGTATTATTATTATTATCATAAATTAAACCGTGTTTCGAACTAACCGTAAAAGAAAACGAACTTTAATCGAGTTTTGCATATAAATCGTAGCCATTACTTTGTTATTTAAATAAAATTTTTTATTAAATACTACCGAGATGTGCGCGTATACAGTTATGACCCGGACATTCATCAACATAATGCAGTTTTAACGTAGTACTATACGGGAGAATGCATATAATATATATCTACGAATGAAAGGTTGAAATTCCATATAGGTTCACAAAAAAGTAATAGTCCCGTCATTGACGTGAAATTTATTCACGATAGTATATTTAAGGAGTTTATGCACAGCAGGCGACGCGCAAAACATGTCGTTGAAAATCCATACAAAAAATAAACCGCACATACAAAAAAAAAAAACTATCTGGTAAATATAATATATGTTATAATATATTATTATCGCGAGAAGTACGAAAAGGCACACTTATGATAACGCGATACAAAAAATTAGATATCCATTTACGGCGAGAGCAATGAAAATCACCGGCGACTATAACCATATGATGCGTTTTCTAAAACCTTGGGTCACGTGAATCGCCGTCGTCTGCGTGTCGTGTTTGTTGCGCGCGCGCGGTTATACGTCGAGTGACAAAAACACCGCGGCAGTTTTTATCATAACAATATTATGTTGGCGCATCATTAAACGGGAAACGTCGCGGAGTGTCACCGAACGGGGACGGGAATCGCGCGGACAAAAAGCGCGAAACATATTATAATATTAGGTTTTGCACGTACGCGCGTGTCGACAACGTACTCGTAATAATAATAATAATATACAGTAGCCGGGGAAAATGGACGCGAAGCACTATGGGCACGTGTACAATATATTATAATATGCATATATTATGGCGTGTGCGTACTCCTTAACGTGGAGTATAAGCATAAAATGTACGCGCACGTACTTTCCCCGTAAACGTTAAATTGAAAAGCTACCTGTCACACGAGGGGATGCTGATAGTTATATGGTGGCGGTGGTGGTGGTACCGCCCCGAGAAAATAATAACATTTTATTTGTATATCATTACAGTTCATTTTCCTCGAGGAAGACGAACAAAACGTGATTACTGCGAGAGGAACGACGTCAGATTTTTCCAACGAAACGCCGTCAATGTACAATGATCATTATTTGCAAGGTAACACGCGTGCCATGACGCATATCATGATGTGTACTGCACGGTATACACGTACGTTGTGCAGTCGCGACAGCTAGAAAATTACTATTCTATTGTCGTGTAAATTTATGTTCTGAATTAATGTAACCTATAACTTCCGTCCAAGTCACCTTGTTGTTTTGTACGATTTATCCCTTGAAACGCACGCACTCATATAATGTATAATATTATATATATATATATATATATATATGTGTGTGTGTATGTGTGTAATATTATTCTTAATGTCTTCTCCGGCTTGCTAGAGTTTTTTCCCATTCTACCTACTTCGTGGTTTTGAGTAATCGCGCGGCTTATTTACGGCGTGTAATATGCGTCGTATAGTATACACCGTAAGTGTATACGCGGTGAGGATGAGGGAGAGAAAAAATGTATTCAGATTGGTATCGTTGAAATATTATATATATTATATTGTTCTCGAGTACGCGAGGGGCAGGGGGAAACAATAAACAACAGATACCTTAGACGAGGTACAACGGTTTTCACGTTTTATTTTTATTTTTCCATATAATATAATACTATTTACGTTGCCGTGCAGCGGAACCACTCAGAAACGCTGTAAATCAAACCCGCAGAAACGCAGGGCAAGACGAAAACAAAAACAAGCACATCTCGTACAGCGTCAACACGGTGTTCAACAGCAAGGACTATTTGGTACGGCAAGTGTGGTTTAAAACGCCACCAACAATATAATAATAATAATACTAATAATAATAATAATGATAATAAATTTAAATATATATTTTTGGAAAGATGTTTTACTCTGATATGAATAACCTAGCATTAAATATAAAATACGAATACTACATAATCTTTTCATACAATAAATATCTACCTACTATAAGCATTGATTGTGGTGGAGGTACAGAGTTACACTAAACAAGTTAAAATACATTTTTATTTTAGGAGTAAGTATCATCTAGAAGTTATATGGTTAACAGATAACATATATATGGAATAAAACGCTAATATTAATTAACTAATTTAAAATTACTTATAAATTATCATTGATAATAGATAAAGTGGAGATAAATAATTTGACATAAATTTCGTTAAAAGCTATAATTATCAGTCAATTGATGAAATTGATGAAAATGACCAATTTACAATTTGTAATTCATGAGCTACATTTATTAATAAAAGCTATAAAAAAACCAAGTTAAAACTGTTTACACGACGGTATTAAAGATTTTCAGTATTAAAATAAATATGTTTTTATATACGTGGACATTCAATCGAAGGACTTGGAACCTATAAATAATCAACACATTTTTAACCAAATGCTTTTTCTAGAGTGCTTTCTTTTAGTATTGTTAGCTCTATTTTATCTTATATTAATTATATTTTTTTCCTTGTTTACCCAAAATTCATAATTTTTTTATTTTAAACATTATATTAACATATTAATTTAATGCGTCGCGGTAAAACCGTTTTGTTCACTTATTTGTTTGTTTTCCACAAAAGCAAACGCCGTTGGATCATCACCGGAACACCGTGCAAGACGGTACGACCAATCGGATCAACTACACCAACAGTTCGCAGCAACAGCAACAGCAACAGAATTTCTACCAACAGCAGCGTGAATCCGATACGGGAATAAGTGTCGACAGACAATATGATACCGGCTACAATTACGGATCTTACGACTGTGAGTAAACGTTTTCGCACTAATTAATAAATAAACAAGCGAGTGAGTAAATAAGTTAATGACAAATAAATATATCATAATATACTTGCTTAAGTATTAAACGGTTTCGAATAATAAAAAAAATATTTGAATCAAAATCGATTTACTCAGATAATATGATTGTGTTTACGGTGACGATGGCATGCGTTTAATTCGGAACTATAGTGTTACAATCGCGTGGATAAGTTTGAACAAGTTCACGATATTGGGCCGATGCACATCGGGTAGATAGACAGCAGATGGACAGAATAATATATCGGGCAAATGGACAACACGGCTGATTAAATTATAATTTATCAAAACAACCAATAATAATAAATTTAATTATTAAATAAACCTATTTTGTATATTAATTAAAAACTTCGAACAAAATATTTATTTAAAAATTATGAAAAAAATGGAAAATTTACAACTTAAAATTAAAATTTATTAAAATCTAAACTAATTTAAATTTAAAATGGCAATTATATTCATTTAAAATAGCTTAAAAATGTATAATTGTATAGGTATTGTAAGTTATAACTTTTAAAGCTTTACCTTCCGTACTAGTCCAGTGACTGGATAACAATCAAAAATGATCACTTCCACGCGATTTTATTATTATTAATATTATTACCGCAACAAGTACAACGGGTTAATTTATGTGATTATAGTAGTAGGTAGTTATTGTTACCGTAAGATTAACCTTGAGTATTTAGTTGTAGAAAGTGTACGTAGGATACAAAAGATACAAAAATTAATAAACACAGAAAAAAAAATATTAACAAGTTTTTATGGTAATTTGCTATGTATGTAGTCGGTTTATTAGCTTATACTAGTATAAATTAGTCTGTTACAGTTATACATTAGCCTTATGCAGTAGATTAGATAGACATTGGTATGAGAACAAAATGTATAATGTAAAATTATAAAAAGTATATTACCTATATTAGAATTGATTGGCTCATGGGTTGTCGGCTCTATGATGCTGCCGGTCACACATGTACTGTTAGCCCATTGGTTGTCTGCCACATGTACTGTTGACTCGTTAGTTGTCGGCTCATTGTCCCTTTCCCAGTTTGAACAGTGACAGGTAAGTGATCTAGACGAGTGGAACAGTGTTTGCGCAGTGTCTTGATAACTTCTAGGAACTTCTTGTTTTTATTTTATTATCTAAATAATCGTCTTAAAATATTTTATTTTTCTATCAAATCGTAGTAGATATGTCAATTATATTTATTTATTTGATTGTACCGCATAGTTTTTTGGTGGATAAATTAATTGATATGCTGAAAACTAGAGTTCAAAAAAGCACATAGATCGTAGTGGGTAATATGCAACTCGTTTTTTGTTTTAATGTGTGAGTGGGTGAAAATATGATACGCACTTGAATACTAATTTTTGCGAGTGTCACTGAGTTTAAACATTTCTTAAGTAGAGACCTATATTCACCACTTCATATTCTACAAAAGAAATTATAACGATATTTTGTGGGAACCCGATGTGGGTCTAGGCTTCTATTACCCTCGGCTACCTCGGGGAATAAAGTATTTCGTATATCACTCGCAAGACTGAACGCGTTTTCATTTTTTTTTTTTTTTGGAAACACTAAATCGTTTTCGTATGCGATCATGACAATATGACGTTTTACGGCTCAGGCTTCACTATACAGAAAAGCTAGGGCTGAACGCCAGGGTCTCTTGAGAACGAAAGGATGACTGACTTGTTACTAATGGAAATTAAATGGATATTTTGTTCCACCGTGACAGTATAAGATGCGCAAAAAAAGCGAGGTTATATTATTTCCATACTTTTTTTTTTTTAATGACTTTACCCATTGTTTGAAAGTGAAATTAAACTCTTTCGCGTTCGAGGGGCGGGACTTTTGAATCGCCGGACACTTCAAAGAACGAAATGAACTATACCAAAGCACATTTATAAACTACCTCTGAAACCAATTTCGAAGCACATGGATTTGGAGTAAAGCCAGGAAAGTAACACATGACTGTTTGAACAACTGCCAATCGAAACACTTTGGTGGATTACGAAAAGCAAAAAAATAATATATATGCCCAATAATCATTTATTTTTACAACGGTTGTGCGCACTAATATATATATAGGTACCATAAGTAAGTGTATATACTATAGGTAAAAGTTTTAATTATAATTAATAATTATACAATAAAATCCACCGTTGTATAATAATGGGTAAATAGTTTTATTGAACACACGCACTCTCATACGGCACACACGAGGAAAAGTTTTCTTGATGAGAAAATTCCAAATTCCTCGTGGATTATAGAGGTAAACTGATAACGTTATATAATTGTTTTGAAATTTGTGTATCGTTTTTTCGCTGTATGCCCGTCTATTTGAATTTCTGAACAAAAAGTTTTGTTTAGTTAAAAGAGTGGTGAAACGAACATTATTATACTTAGTTGAAGTCTCGATTCGTTTCAACTCGCACCATAAACAATATCAAAACAAAAACATAATATGAATGGTTTTAATATTCTATATACGAGTATAGTATCTATTTTTATGTAGTATACATATTTATATGTATATGCGTGTATAAATATTTGTACTCGTATATATTTAAACAAGCTGTAAACACAATTTATTATGGGATGGAAACGGATTAAAGTTTGTACGAGTGCAGTCTTAGAAAATCTTCAGTAAGTGAAAAACAATCGAATAACTTCATCTCTTGCAGGATTTGGCGTGCTTTATATCAATTAAATCAATGTTTTTGAGTGCTGATGACATTTTTGATGAAATTTCCTTATTTTTTTCTTCCTAAAGCATATAGGGCATATACTGTATTAAAATATTGATATTTTACCGAAAAAATATACGTCTCTTTCACAAAATTACAATTCTGCTTGGTTGTAACACGTTTTAAATACTATACCAATACACAATATGTTGTTACAAATACAATTTTTTTATGATTGGAAAACGTTTGGCTTTGAGAGTTTAACCACACGGGAGGATTGAAAGAGAGAAGGACTACTGAAACGATAACGTACACAATTTTCAGTGAACACACCACGCATGCATTAGGCTACTGAAACACGTCCCCAATAATAGATCGCCAAGCGCACGTCGGATTTCGTTATTATAAAATTTACATGTGATGGACGTTATGGTTATTTTTCAAATGTTACAATTTTTAGTGTCCGCACGCCCGTCAATGCGAACCGCTTAGCGAATCACGGTTATAAATCGTTTTGGGAAATGTTGAATTAAGCCGTAATATAATATATATTATGTAATATTATGCATATTGTAGTCATCCGTCTGCTCGAAACGTTATAAAATCAGTCGAAATAATAATACTTAGAGTTAAATAATTACTTTTTAACGGTTTTTATTTTTAGTTTTAAGATTTATATAATAAATAATGTTAAAATATGTTTAGCCACTAGTGTTCTGCAAGATACCAATGGCACAGGCACGGTCTAAGCACAGTTTACAGGAATACATTTTTCTCGTAGAAATTCGCATTGTCCATAACGAATTCTCACGCCATGTTTATACGTCCGATTATCAACTCGACGGGTACGTGCAACGTGAGATTTCGGGATGATTTATTACACTGAACGTGGATAAGGTACTTGTTTCAAACCAATGGGACAGACCACGGTAGGATTTTCAAACAGTTCTGATCGCGTTGGAATGTGTTCGTCCGCGGTTCTCGTCATGGCCACGTGTATTTTTAGATTTTTAACCCGTTTGTTTTTACTTCACGATATTATTACACTGCCATCCTTTTATTATACGATGACGTGTTGACGCATCTATTTCGCGATATAACGTCGCAGTGCGTGTAAAAAACGCACAACGAAATTTGTTTACTAAATTCATGATGCCTTGAGTATTTTACACACACGCGTTATTATACGTTTATACGATGTTTACCACAGCGTAATATAGTAACGAATTAAATAATAGTACTTATATAGTGACGTAATTAATAAAAATAATAGTATTGTACCAGTCGAAATATACAATAGTATTTACAGTGGATTCCGCCTAGTGTGAGCACCGGTTAATATAGGCTTCCACGTAAGATGGACAAAATGAACTGGTCCCAATAAAAATGTACAAGGATAAAAAAAACCGCATACTATTAGTCACTTGATTCGGTTATCATACCATTAGATATACACGTCTGTATTTAAAAACAAATAATACAATCGTTTTTTGTCGTATCTATGTGAATGCGTTTATGAAAAATAATAAAAAAAACGGATGAGCCTCGCTTTGCTGTACAGTTGGGGGTGGAGTACACCTCGTTAATAAGATAGGTCATTATTACAATGGATTTGTTAGATTTGAATGCAATGATAGATATCATTGTATACGAACAACGATTCTGAACCGAGTTAATATGCTTGTCTAAAATGTGTATATAATAATATAGTATTTTATATTTAAATTGAATTATAATGCAATTTCGTAAAAATTTAAATTTCAAACAGTCATAAAAATTTTTCTTTTAAGTCCGGAAGAAATTTTTTTATTTATTTTGAAGATTAGCTTATGGACAACCTAGTGTTAAAATTTTGAACCTTAAGTATAAACAGAAAAAATTTTATGAATTTTCAACTACAAAATAACTTGCAAATTATCGGGATTTACATACAAATTTGAAATTTATGGGCTTATAAAAAAAATTTGGGTAAAATAATCTACAATATTTTCTAGTTACAATAAGTATAACTTATAATAACGTTGTATTAAATTTTCAAGAGTTTTCGGACAGCCAAATAAATTTTATAGATATTTCAAGAAAAAAAAACTTAGAAAATCGAAAATTTAAATTGTCTATAAATAAGTCAAAATATGTCAAAATACTTTGAAAACTTAAGTTTGTATGGAGAATGCCAATATAAAGATTTGGTGAAAATTTCAAGTTGTTGTGGTTTTTCGTTTTTGAGTTAGAGCATTTTATAAAAATGTATTTTGTAAAAACGTGATTTCGCGTAAAATTTCCCGTTTTTTCGTAATTTTTTATCGTTTTTCTCAATTTTTTCAAAAAGTATTAAAAAAGTTGGATTTTTGACTTCTCCAAGTACTATCTACATTCACTTTTCTTTTAGAAAAGTTGCTGTTTAAGAAAATCGAAGCATTTTTACTGCCCCAAAACGTGATGACAGACACAAAAAAAAAAAAAAATAAATAAAAAAAAAAAACACACATCATTGTAAAACCAATAGATTTCATCACTCCGTACAGAATCTAAAAGCATTATCATTTAAACTTTAATGGGATATTTTAAATTAAATGTATAAGAATGTTTTTACTCGTTCTCTAACGCGATAATACTCGCATTTCAGTTTTAACGTGAATTTCAACGATACACTATATGTTTTGTAGACCTCTGCCTCAATGAAAAAATCGCAATTTTAGACTTGGTGGAATCGCCTTCTCCAGGCACTTCATACCGTAAAATCGCTAAAAATTATGAGTTGCGAAAAACGTGTGCAAAATAAAAACTTTTTTTAACTAATTTCTTAATGTAAAACTTTTTTTAACTAATTGCTTAATGTGGACAAACAGGGCTAGTCCTAACGTGTTCAAATTCAGTGGAATCCACTATATTATAATACTGGGTGGATGTATAAAACATGACGATCCAACATACTCACCGTACGTATAATGTTTGGAAGGCACCGTCAGTTTACAGTACACTGCACTGTCGCGGAATTTACGGTCGTGTCGTTTGGTGGGCGAATGTTGACGGATCTCACATCACCTATATAAGTTCGGGGCTATTTCAAGCCGTAGGGATAGGATAATGTTTGCATGTCTACTGCAGACGAGCGATACAGGGAAAACCGTGAACCCTCTGCATGGGATCTGAGATATATTCCGTCGCAGACAAGCGTCTGCTGCAGGTTTATCCGTAGCCGCATCTACAGTATGATTTCTGACGGCTCAAACATATTGTCTCATTTTTTCGATTATTTATGAACGATTTTTAGTATACAGACCACGGTTTCCAGATAACCATCAGAGTTCATTTAAGACGGGTTTCACGGATATCACTTTTATTTACCGGTTAAAATAATCATCGTACAAAATACCGAGTACCACTGTTTTCAATGCGTTAATACATATATATGTAATACATACATATATAATAATTTGATTAATTTGATTAATTTGACATTTTGGTCGTGAAAATCACGCCCTCCTCTAAATTATATTATGTGCGTCAAAAAGTTTGGTGCTTTGTAAGGTTCTTAGCGATCACCACCTGGGCGTTTTCCCTTATTATTCATCGTCGAGCTTTCAATAAAATTATAATACTACGTTCACGATACGTGTCCGTAAAATTATGGCCTACTTGTCGCGATTGACGTTGTCAGCATTTTATCGTCCACCAACGACATCCTTGTGTGTTTAAATCGTTATAGTATGCTCATACAATGTTCATCGTAAATAATGAAATGTGACAACCACATGCTGTTGGTTTTGAGGATAAATATGTAAGTACCTACATAAATATATATTATACATATTCTGTCCCCGTTAGAATTACATTTTATTAAAAACTGAAAATATTTTTTATCTTGTTACACTATATTGTTGTTTTTGAATTCGAGTACCAACGTGTTATTATTATATTTGACTTTGTGTTAACGTTCTGAGATTATTCTTATCCATAAAAACATTTTGCTCTCACCCCTTTTCACATGTGAAAAGTGTTTAGGTACATTACAGCAGGATGCAATGTAATCGAAAGTGTTTTGTTGAAACAGTGTGTGTACCTATTAGCGATACGGATATCCGGATTACTCGAAGCTCATAGGAAATCCAGTGTTTTTTGACATTTAAAATCCAAAGCTATTGAATGTAAAGTTCGGATTTATCGTTGAATAATCCAAACAAAGAAACAGTTAACTGTTTGAGTTGAAGATGGAAATGTAATATATGTGTAATGCGTGTAATATATTTTACACAAATATTAAATACACAGCCCGAAATTGCCATTAACATTTAAAAATGTTAATGGCGTTTATTATGAATCAATCAGTAAGGACTTTTTATATTTTATATTTATATATACAAATGAGCAAACCAGTTATTTTCTCTATATCAGTTATTCGATTTATACTGTGTTAAAATGTTAGGTTTGAACAGATTTATTGAAATCGTTGGAAACTCGAAACAAATTACTTAACTTAAGCTTAACTAACCTACTGAGGCTCGGTTCAGGTCATCTAGTTGTAGTTCAAAGTTTTTTTTTTTTTCTTATCGCAGCTGATCGCGGCCGGAGCAGGAAGAAGAAACGTGATTTCTTCGGCGCCATGCGAACCCGATTCAACAGATCCAAGTTCAGGTCCAAGTCGATCGATGCTAACCAGCACGACAAGTACAGCGATTCGTACGGCCTATCACCGGGCCAAGCTCGATCAATATCCGCAGACGGCACCAGAAACTCGTCCGAACCATCCATCGGTAAGTAAACCAATTCCTATACACACATCTGCTGTGGCTCCATCAGCAATGATATTTCGCTGGGAGAGGACTTGTGCCCTGCTAAGGGTATATACCTCTACCTCCCCACGATTTTAGCAGATTTCTCTTACGTGAATATCACATTGCATTACACGCATTTTATTGAACATTAAGGTACATATAATCTATGATATAAAATAATAAATTAAGTGTTTTAAAAAAAAACAATTAATCAACAGTTTTATACGACGATGATGCCGTAAGTTTACTCGTGAACTGCGAGTATAATAATAATATACTATGTGTTCGGTATAATACCGAGCGGTGTGTAAGATGCGCGAAATTAATGAATTTTATTATACATACAAATATTTTAATCATTGTTATTAGTGCAGGAAGAGTGAGGGAATCTCTGAGGTCTATGCCATGTGCTTCTAATGATAATTCTTTTTCGTATCTGTTACGCCTGTGAAATTAGTCCCCTTCCAAGCCAAATCGTCCTGGTGGGGGAGGGGCTGCCGTTCAAAACCTAATTCATCTGTTAACTTCAAAATGGTCAACTTACAAATTTTGGGAATGAACTTACAAAAATGTACAAGTAAAGGGTTACAACTTACAATTTATTTGAAACGATTTGGTTTTTTTTTTTTTTTGGGGGGGGGGGGTAACTTCACAGACGTGTATCTGTTGATTTGTAATTATTCCAAGTTTCGAGTGTATTCCCTCCGCCACACCTTATTCACATTAATGCAAAATATATTATATGAATACCAGAGTACATGCGATACCAGCACGCAATCGAGTGAAATGTGTCTCCACCACTGATAGAGTTGATAGAAAGTAGAATTTTGTGTTGGTTTGACCTGCCCGGGAAAAAGTGGTGTTTAAATATTAATGCTGAAATACACGACTATATTGCAGCTCCGAGTCGATATTATATTTTTATAATCACGTATTTTATACATTCAATACATATAATATGTACATTTAATAATATTTCACCTATATATGTTCGCCAACACACGCGCGTGATGTCAAAATGTCGATGTGGCGCCATTACCACGGTGTGCAATAGGTATACAATAATAATTATAAGTGTACGCGTTACATGCATGAACGGAGAACGTATATCAGCAAGCGGAATCGGCAAAAGCGTTTTGTTCTACCATTATTATCGGACGCACCGTAGCTCCACATGAATAAAATTGATTGAGATATCTAAAGAAATAAATAACCCAAGGATACACGAATTAAAAAAAAAAATTATCACTTAGAAAAAACATCGCAAAAACCGATGCAACATTTCCACCCTGTATTTGGGCCAAAAAAGAAGCAACACTGGAGAGAAGTATGAACAACTGCATATGAGTCTTTTCATGCCAAATTTGGTAATTTATTTACTTCAGCAATTCAGCACATCCAAATATTTCAGTCTTCATTAAAAACTTATTAGCTGTAGGTACAGACGGATTCTTATATACGAATGAATTCTGCTAATAATAATAAAAGTAGGATTATTACAAGTAAACAAAAACCAATACGGAATTTATAAATAAAAAAAATAGAATTATATAACGACGGCCAAATTGATAGGTATAATTTTGTAAAAAGTTTAGCATCATTTAATAATATTTAGTTTTAATTTACATCATAATGACATATTATGTTTATTGTAAATTATGTTAATTATTATTATTTTTCTTAGATAATTAGTTTTTAGTTTAAAAAATAAATTTAATTTAATTCATATAAATGTTTTTTTTTTTAATAACATAAAATATTGTATTTAAACAATAAAAAAAATATGTGTGGAGTTAGGATGGTTAAAAAAAAATAATGTGCGGAGTTAGAGTAGTTAAGAAAAAAATTATGTGCGGAGTTAAGGTGTAAAAAAAAACCTTGTATGCGGAGTTTAGGTGATATATTATAAAATGGCCGCAATGCATGCGGAGTTACGGTGCACTGTTATTATCATCATTATTCTAAAAAAAAAAAAAAATAAATAAAATAACGTTTTTATAACAAGAGTTTTTGAATACAGTCGCCGGTTACCAGTTAGTAAGTTAGTTAGTTAGTTAGTTAGTTAGTTAGTTAGTTAGTCGTTGATTCACAGGTTTGTCAAGTGATCGAATATAAAGTCTGAATGATCTAAAGGCTTTATCCCGTAATTATGCCTAGAAATGTCTACAGAAACGACCGCGATAGTCAGCTTTTTACCCATTCACTTTTTCCAGTTACCCTTACTACGGGATCTTCGCAGTAAACTGGCCGGGAATATTCTGAGCTCTTTATTGGTCCATTGCTTTAAAAATACATCTAGGATGGTTTGGAGTACTTATCGGCTTATCGCAGTGTTACTTTTGCATGTTACACTATCGTGAACATCCGGTTTAATCCGGGCATTGCTCGTTGTATTTAATTGTATAATACCTAGACGGAATGGAAATATTTCTGTTCAATCGGAAAATATATGCACAATATTTGACCCGCACGGCGGCGACCCGATAAGGTTTTACCGAGTACCGAATCTGCAGGGCTACGCTTTCCAAACGAAACCACGACCGGTTTGTAAAATTACAAAGAGAAAACCTTTCACAAACCGCTGACTGAACAACACGAGCTCAAAAAAGTTGATCAAAGCGTTTATTATTCGTTGGCTTGTTTATCTTTTGTATCTCTTTCGCGAGATAGCTTCTTCCTCACAACTATATTATAATATCTTTCCGACAACGTAAGCGAAATTACAGATAACAATCCGTTCGGGTTTGGAAAACGCAATCAACCAACCATTGGCGAAGGAATGGTGGTCGGGGTCATAAATCCCCCCTCCCCAATCATCCCCCTTTGTGGCATGCTATATTATGTATTATATAAATACAGTTATGCATGATTAATTAATGCACTGTTGAATCGTGTTGAATTGTATTAGTTATTTATAAGTTATTAATGAATTGCATATTTGTACCACCTCAACCTGTATTGTAATCAATGAATTAAATATTTTATGTTGGTACCTGTATTTCCGCAGCAATAAAATTTCACCAGGCGTTAATAAATTGAATTGAATTTCAAGCGACAAAAAATTATGTCTAATTTCGAAGAAATGGAATTATCATAGAACTGTTACGCAAAGTATTTTAATGGCTTTCGGTAATATTCAAACATTCAGAGAATACTAGACGCATTTTGTTGTCGCAACAAATATACTTTAGCAAACTGATTTTCAAACAATATACAATTCACAAGACTCAAGATGAGCGTTCGTGTGTGATTGTTATACGGTTGAATCAACAATGTCCGATTTCAAATAAAAAAAATACGTCGCCGACGGTCAATTTTTATGACCGCTTTGATAGGAAAATGCCAAAGGACGTCGCAAAAACTCTTTTAACGTTAGGTGCTGTTTTCTTTCAATTATTTCACTTTCGCACGCATGCAAGTACGCACACACATATACACAGAGTAATACAACGTAATCAATAATCGATTATTGGACCACAGCCAAATAAGTTTTATTAGAATAACGTGAAAATCTCAACGCTCCTATGGTAAGAATAGAAATATTTCACACCGTTAAGTCGAACTGCCATGCCATCCAGTAATTTACGCCGAGTAGCAAACACTTTATCAAAGTTGTGTTTTATGTTCTTTTTATACAACACGTATCATAAAGTGTTCGTAAAGTTTCGAAAAGATAGAAAAAATATTCAATTTATGAAATTGCCTCTTACATTACCACGTGATCATATAGTATTTTTTATTTTCGGTCGTTCCATTTATCATAATTTATTTGGTAAAATCGTCATCAATAGTACTATTCAACACTATATATTTCACTCGATATGGTGTAACCATGATTAAATCTTGTCGCTTAGGTTTTAGTTTACACGCATACAGGAAAATTTCTAATCGTTGTAACATAATTTCACTAGACTGTTTTTAAATTGTTCGGAACAATATTCGTATCGGTTATTCCGTTTTCGCCCGTGAATGCCGCCAACATATGTATTTAATAATAGTTTCATGTTGGTCCTACGAAGTATCCGCGAAGAGGCTCCAACACGATATTATATATTATATCATTTTCGTTAAAATATTCGCATGTGGTTCAAATGTTACAAGCTGGACGTTTGCTGACAACCAGAGGTGTAGCGCATGATGTGTATAATATAATAACTAAGTGCGTCGGTACATGTTCACTCGACGCCTGTCTCCGAGATAACGAGGAACGGTGCGTGTAGGCGCATGATACCTCGCGTATTTATATATATATATATATTCGTATACCGTTGTGATATGTACATGTTGTATTATTATATAGAGTGAGGATACGTGAAAATAACGAACCCTTTTATTTCGGATCGCCGAGCTTTTTCCCTCCAATCCTCTATTCTCGTCCGCTCTTCCACCCGCCGCCGGTTCAGTTGCGCCGTATTATTTGCATGGCGTTACGTCATGATACGGCAAGGATGAATTGTACCGGAAAAAAATTCGCCTCTCAACGTTTTTCCTCTCGATTTGGCCAATTTTCCGTCCCATCAGCTTTGCGGATATGTACACCGCGTTTGCAGTAGACAACAGTCGCGGATCACCGTCAGTCAGCCACATGGAATCGTACGAAAATCAGCACACGTGTGCGCGTGATGTGCAGACGAACGTCGGATTTTTCGCGACGTAGCGAGTCAATGCGCGTTGCTCGTCACAACGGATTTCGAACAATATGATTTTCTCACGAACTTGCCCGGGGTCGCGCTACTGCGAACAATAATAATTACAATAATAGCCGCCCAAGAGTGTACCGACCTTAGCCCCGTCGGGGCGTCAGAAAAAGGAAATTATTATCGTTATCGTTGAACTAAGAATAACGCGACCGGGTGCTCCGGACCGTGGGGAAGGACGATGGCTGCGGCAGTATTATAACATATACCGATTGTGAAATATTTTAAAATTTTTAAAATCATCCATACCAATAATAAGTAAACAGATACCAAGCATCTACAGCGGGCGCTGTGACGCATTACACATTATTCGAACGAGCGCTCGTGAGCGTACAGCCGAACAGTGTTCCGTGGACATTTTGATCCGTTTCGCCGCGTGTTCCGGGAAATGAGATCCGATCTTCCGCAGGCACACGCGCCATATTAAATTATGTCCTCGCTCGGTGCGCGCACGTTTCTCGAAATAATTACGTAACGCGAATTAGTCGAAGGGTTGCCGTCGTCTCTCATTTCCATATGCAATTCGCCCTTGTATTAAATAGCGTGTGCGCGCGGTAAGTTGCCCGTAATAATAATCCATGAATTACATTAACGTCAACTAGTATTGTGACCTTGGCTGCTAATTTGTCAATCGAACTTTTCCATTAAAACATTGGCACGATTTTAATATATTGATGGAACAACGCGTGCATCAATCAGAAAATATTAATACAGGACCCTCGCTCGATCCGTTCGATGTTGGATTATCGACGCGTGCGATGCATTCTATGGTTCGTGAATCCGCGATATTTCACATTCTTATTCAAATGTAATTTATAGCGTATATTATACATAGTTAAGGCCCGAGTTCTTAGATCGCGCGCAGAGTACGTAAAATGTTTTATTATGATATTATCATTAAATTATCATCTAATGTGACAATAAAACATACCGCGTGACGTGCAGTTACCCCGCAATGCATGGTGCATTCACACCGCAGGGTGGCCTCGAATAGATGTGACGCTCAGAAGGGTTGCAGTGCGCGGACGACGAAATAATCGTCAAAACTCGTTTGGTTCGACAAAAATTAAAACTATCCACCCGTACTTTTCGTGCGGTGCACCAATGCAGCTACACCGCACAATAAAATTACCCGAAAGCTCTTAGAGCGAGTGATGGTGTGGAAAATAGTCAATATGTGCTATTTTATGCTATTATATGTTGCGATATCTAATAGTATATATATATAAAAAAAATATATATCAAATCGTTTCATTTTTTTTTCTTGTTTTATTTAAAACGCCTAGATCAATATTCTCATATGCGTGCTGCAACTATTACTTACATATATCCACGTATTACAGTATAATACCTACTAAACGTAGTAGGTTATTTCAAATATGTGCGGTATTATTATTGAACATTTCGATGAATCTGAACACGACCAATGTAAAGTGATAATAATACGCTCGCGAATAACACATATGTTATAATATCTTAGTATCTCGCTTATTGTTGGATTTGAAGTACTCTTGAAACTTGATGAATCAACGTTTGTCGATTGTGTTCCGGTGATTTCAATGCTTTTCGATTGGTACTGCACTATATAGTATAATCACGTTGATATAGCTTATTACAACAATTTCATACAGTTCTTATACCCAAACGCGATGTTTAAACAAATAGAATAGGTATCGATTAAAAACGACATTTTCCAAACCATATTGTTTAAACACTATAAGCCATAAATAATACGATATTATAGTTAAACAAGAAACACCCCGCGCCGCGCGTGAAACAATGAACGCATAAACATAAAATATTTTCTTTATTTTTTTTTTTTCATTTTATTAAATATAATGTACGCCGAAAAATGTTGGTTTGATTATTTTTCAATTAATTTAACCAAAAGAAATAAAAATACGTAACAACATGTGCTTATCTTAAAATTAATAAATAAATACGTCGTTTATATCATGAAATCAATGATTTTGACCTAGTTAAGTTATCGTGGAAAAAAATCAAAGTTATTTATTATTATAGTATTAATGTTGTTCTGCGAAAATCATAACTTCACTGGAACATATTTAAACTGCGCGGGTGAGCGTTTCATTTCGTATTACTTATTTGTTCGTGCTATCAGAGAGCTGTACAAACCAGGAATATATTATGTTATTAAAACGACGAAAACAAAAAAAAAAAAAAACTTAATCTCACCGATTCGCAAATATTTTAAGCGTTGATTATTTTCTACTCCAGAAATTATGTTTTACGATGAACAATCAAACTTAAAAATTAGGTAACAAAGAAAATATTGTACATTGATGTGTGATAGTATCAGAACTGAAGTGACCACTGATTGTATTTTAATGATTTGCAAAGGATAAATGTTTATTATAAAATGTATATACAGAATACAGAACCTAACATTATACAGGTATTTTTTAGATCAAACCGCACTTTGACATGTTCAAAAAAAAAATAAATAAAACAATGTCTGTTCATATTTTACCAATGGTACTATGTGATTTTATTTTTATTTTTATCGTCGAATTATACAACACGTTATCCGGGGTGAATAGGTTTAATAATACCTACCTGTAAGAGACCTTTATCGTTTTATGAAATATTCATTTTCATTCAATTCCATGTACACGCGGCATGATTGGACGTACTCGCACACGGATCAGTCTCGTGCGAGTACAGAAATATAAAAATTAAAATAAAAATTGGTCTGAATAGGTTGTTTTATTTCATACACGTGTACATATCATACTAATGCATTTCGATATATTCACATAGTTAGACTATAAAAATCTATATCTATATAATAATATGTCCACCGATCGACTGAAATAACATTTTTCTTTTTTTTCTTTTGATTTCAATACACAATATATCAATGTACCTATACGTTCATTATATAATTATTATTATTGTTCTGCCCTTCTGCGTACTTTACTATACAACAAAATAAGTTTTATCAGATGTGTTTGATTAGTTTTTTTTTCAGTTACATGTTATTATTATTTTTAAAAGTTCACGTTTAGTCACATGTACATTTTATACGTAACTACTACACATGCGTTACAACTGATTCAGCGGCGCCACTGTTAGAGATGGACATTTATTTGATGGTATTTAGAACACGCTTAGTAAATAAATAATTTTTGATCATACATCGATTTTGATCGATTTTTAATTGCGAATAATGTTCATTAATTTTGTCTTAAATTTGGACGCTTTTAGTTAATCCACGTTTGATTTCCGACCGAAGTCTGCTGGTAAATTGTAATGCAACATCATAATAGTATTATAATATTGTAGTAAGTATAATATTTGCCCATAAATCATATTAATTATTATAGTACGTTTCTATTTTTTTAATTATTTAATTAACTTTTCGCTACACACTTCTTGCTAAAACGGAACAATATTTATCTTTTGAATATGCAAATAATTTTTAAAAACATTAATTCCAAACGTTTAAACAACGAAATCGTTTTTCATAAAATATGTAAAAAGAAACTGATGAATTAATTATATAAACTGTAATATTTTCCGAAATAATGCACCAAGTTCATATTTAAAGTTTTCCCCGTCAAATATAATCCCTCGACCGATTTAGAGTGCTGAGTTGTTACGTTTTATGTACATCATTATACAATATATTATGTGTGTATTTATTTTTTCACTTTATAAAATTACGATTACTAATTCGTAAAAAAACCAAATACATTTTAAGCATGATAGTTATACATTTCTTTGTACAGGTAATCTAATTATAGATTTTTTTTAGTTGGAAACATAATGTTATAGTATCGGCGTGCACCGTAAACATATTAAACTGTAATTAATGTTGTTTAATATTTCAACTTGAGTCGTAAGAAATATCTATATGTAGCCATAAACCGTACGACTCCGATGTTCAATTTTAAATCGGTGCTGTCGCGCTATATAAAATGAGCTTTTTTAATCTGTATAATAAATTATAAATAATAGTGAATAATTCATTATGAAATGGCGTATAGTGCATTAGATAAGAACGTTTATATTGAAGCAACGCAGGTCGTTTGTTTCTATTCACTTCCAATAACTCGTTACTTTAGTGACAAATAATAATATTATAATAGGTATTATATCGAACACAGAAATGCACAAAATAATCGTAAAAACACAATTTATCGGACAATATTTTGATAAATCAACCTATATACGAGTTGTTGCAACAACTCTGGACAATTTTTTTTTCCGTACAATATAGTTCTATAATTTTATTTTTTTTTTAATTCAAACACTGCATTTTATCTTTTAAATTAACTCATTATTTATTTCTATAGGTTTTATTGATTGAGTTTTTAAAAATATGATGTTAAATAACCATAAAAAAATTTCATTATTGATATAGCCCTACCATGTAATTCCGTTTAGTTAATGTCTATATAAATATTATGGTTATACTTATATAATCTATAAGTTGACAATTATCATGGATATAAACTTGAAAAGATTTTTTTTTTTTTTTGAGTACAGTATAAATCTAAATTATAAAAATAAAAAAACGGGTAGGCCTCGCTTTGCTGTACAGTTGAGGGTGGAGTGTACCTCGTTTATAGGATAGGTCATTATTACAATGGATTTGTTAAATTTGAATGCAATGATAGATATTATTGTATACGAATAACGATTCTGAACGGAGTTAATATGTTTGTCTAAAATGTATATATAATAATATAGTATTTTACATTTAAATTGAATTTTAATGCAATTTCGTAAAAATTTAAATTTAAAACAGTCATACAATTTTTCCTCTTAAGTCTGGTAGAATTTTTTTTATATATTTTTGAAGGTAAGCTTATGGACAACCTAGTGTTAAAATTTTGAATCTTAAGTATAAACAGAAAAAATTTTATGAATTTTCAACTACAAAATAACTTGGAAATTATCGCGATTTTAACATATTTTATACAAATTTGAACTTTATGGGCTTATAAAAAAAATTTGAGTGAAACCATCTCCGAAATTTTTTAGTTACAATTAGTATTACTTATATTTAATCCTTTAATTCATTTTCAAAAGTTTTTGGACAGCCAAAAAAATTTTATAGATATTTAAAAAAAAAACTTACAAAAATCGAAAATATAAATTGTCTATAAATAAGTCAAAATATGTCAAAATACGTTGAAAACTTAAACATGTATAGAGAACACCAATATAAAGATTTAGTGAAAATTTCAAATTGTTGCGGTTTTTCGTTTTTGGGTTAGGGCATTTTAAAAAAACCTATATGATTTGTCAGTCAAGAATTTTATATATTATATTATATTTTATATGTAATTTAATGTCAATATTCTCTGTTCAAACGCCTATAAAAAAAAATTTTGCCTATGGACTTTGATTATTTTTGAATGACAATAAAAACTACTTGTGTGGAATCTTCTATTAAATTTTGAAGTATTTTGTAAAAGTCAATTTTTTTTTTATTACCGATTAAAAAAAAAAAAATGTAAAAAATTCGAATTTTGTAAATGCCTATAAGTGGCTTAAAAATCAATATAATATTTTGAAAAAAATATAACATAAAGGAAATGCCTATCTTAACAACTGGTGAAAATTTCAAGTTTCTGTGACTTATATTTTTTGAATTATAACAAATATTTAAAACCGTTTGACCATAAATTGCTATTTTATGGAATTTCGTAAAAATTTAAATTTCAAACGGTCATAAAATTTTTTCCTTTGAGTCCGGTATAAATTTTTTTTATATATTTTTGAAGATTAGCTTATGAACAAACTAGTGTCAAAATTTTGAACCTTAAGTATAAACAGAAAAAATTTTATGAATTTTTATCTATAAAATAACTTGCAAATTATCGTGATTTTGATACATTTTATACAAATTTGAGCTTTATGAGCTTATAAAAAAAATTTGAGTGAAACGATCACCAATATTTTCTAGTGAAGATAAGTTAAGCTTGTTATAAACCTTGTATTAAATTTTCAAGAGTTTTCGGCCAGCCAATTAAATTTTATAGGTGTTTAAAAAAAAAAAAATTACAATAATTGAAAATTTAAATTGTCTAAAAATAAGTCAAAATATGTCAAACTACTTTGAAAACTTAACCATGTGTAGAAAATAAAGATTTAGTATACATTTCAAGTTGTTGCGGTTTTTTGTTTTTGAGTTAGATCATTTAAAAAAAATGTATTTTGTCAAAATGTGGTTTTGTGTAAAATTTCCCGTTTTTTGTAATTTTTTTATCGTTTTTTTCGATTTTTTAAAAAAGTATTGAAAAAGTTGGATTTTTGACGTGCCCAAGTACCATCTACATTCACTTTTCTTTTATAAAAGTTGCTGTTTAAGAAAATTGAAGCATTTTTACTGCCCCAAAACGTGATGACAGACACAAAAAAAAACACACACTTCATTGTAAAACCAATAGATTCCATCACTCCGTTCAGAATCTAAAAAACACACATCATTGTGAAACCAATAGATTCCATCACTCCGTTCAGAATCTAAAAGTACCAAACAATTTCAAAAATAGTATTTATATATTATTCTGCTTAATTTTGTTTGATATTTATTTTGTATTTAATAAAATTGTATACGTTCATGTAAAAATAGTAACATCAATTAAAACAAAAATGCATGTTTGCGGAGGAAGTGTGATCATTCTTTATTGCGGTTTTCGGTGGACAACAGATCGGGAAGAAAAACTGTAAAAGGATTTTGGAGTAAAAAAACACCACACAACGCGTATAAAATATATAGAGTATACCTCGTTGAGTATTATAAAAACGTGTAGTGAGACTCGAGTGCTCTCCCTAAATAAATATTCAATATGTTTACTTTAGGATATACGGTGTTACCGGCTTGGCCGCTATTCTGTTAGGTAACTTTCGTTTTATTATTTTTTAATCGAAAAATACACAAATTCGATTATATAATGTCATTATGAATTCAGACAATCTGTGCGCATGGAGCAGAGTTCACGAGCGGTTTTTTGACGTCGGAACGGATGAAGTGGGTTTCAAGTACAGCGTTTCGCAGGTATATTGCGCCTCGGGTCAAATGCTAATATTATTGTTTGCCGTTGTTACGGTTTCATATATTTCTGTAATTAGCGTCTCAGTATACCGGAGTGTAACGCGGTTATACGAAATCATTGTAATGATAAAAATGTTAATTAGTAAGCATAAGATTTACTTCTCACAAGCCACGTGATTTTTCGTAACGTCGCACCGTTTTCCGAGTACAATATACAGATACTGAAACAGTTGTACGTCCGTCGGGCAAACGATATACGATATAAGAATTCCGCTCATTGTCGCGCGCATTGTTGTCGTATTACACTCGCTTAGAGCTTTTGCAGTGCGAATACTCTACGATAATATAGTGAACAATTTTATAATTATAATTGTTTGTCTATTGTTGTTTTATTTTTTGTTCAGATTTACTGGCACCACCCAGGGCTGGATCGGCCCGGTCGAGCTTAAGCGAAATGTCCGGGGCTAGCGGCGCTTCCACGGGAACTTATCTGCACGAAGCGTCCACGTTGGTGTTGGAGACGATGGAGAACAATGCGAAAAAGTAAGTTTTCTTCGTTCCCGCGCAGGGAGTTCCGTTTGCACGTAATTATAACTGCGTAAATGGAATATAAGCAACAGTGGTGTACTGTGCAGCACGCTGTTTCGTCCTTAACACGAAATGTCAACCATCCGGGCAGCGTAATATGTTTGCCGACCCCGGCGCTAAGTATTCATCAGAATGGATTTCAAATTGCACCATATTATGTATATACGGTCGTTCATCGATTCGATGTGCACCCGGTCACTCGCAAACACGCGTATTATTGTTGGTTTTTCCAGTTATACGTGCGCTCGTTTCGGCACTATACTGATAAACAGTGTTTCGCCCCCCCCTCCCCGGCTAAAGAATTATGTTTGTTTCTATTTTATTTTTATTTCAAATACATGTACGGGCGAGAGCCCTTATTACAACATTATTGTGCGTACAATATTTGGACAATACAAATGGACTAAATTGCAAAATAATGTTTAAATCATTACATTTTAATTCAATAATTATAATTAAAAGGAGGGGTACGCGTTAGCCCGAGAAACATTGTTCGTCTTATCGATCCATCCGGTCATTCCGTGGATAGTTTAAGGTAAAGCGGAGAATATGAAATCGAATGGTAGTACGTGATGCGGTGCACTGTGAAACCTCGAAATTTACCAATGCGAGTAGGGTGGTTGAGCCAACTTTATTTTCCAATAATAACCCCTTCAAGATGGTAATTTTCGTAGAACGCCTACTTGTAACAGTAATTTAATGTAATTAATTAATGTAATGTTGATGGGACAGCATATAACCATATAACGAGTAGAGACAATAGCCTTGTTCGTTTTAACAAAAAGTGTACACTTTTTTCACAACAAGTGTACACCAAAGCGTTCGTTTTGAAATAATGTATTCGTACACGCTGCTCGTTTTAAAAAAAATTTTTTATTAGTGTACACTTTTTTCACACCATCCGTATAGTAGATGTGACTTTCAGTGTTGGCCGTTTTATACTTCTTATCATTTAATAGTTGATTAAACTTTTGAATACATTTCATCTACAATCCTGATTTTCATGTTTTTTTTTAAACTTCAACCACAGATTATATTCATATAATCTGTACTTTAACTATGAAGATATTTAATGGCCAAATTTATATTTTATAATAACTATCAATAGAAATACTATTATCAGTTAGCTAATCTACACCAAAAACATTCGTTTTAAATTCCACACTTGATCACACCACTTACACTTAACCTAGATACTACACTAGTTACTAATTAGTGTACACTTTTTTTCAAACGAACAAAGCTAATGTTATGCACAAGGTGCAATATTCGTTAACCGTTTTCGGAGATATCGTGATCTGTGGAAATGTTCCCAGTGATCGTTTCCTCTCACCAGTCGTCGGACGAAATCGAAAAGCGTGATGACGAAGAGGTGAAACCCGACGCTGAACATAATTATGTAACAGTGGTATAATAACACTAGTTTCTCACCTTATCGATGACTGATTTAAAACCAATATCGTTAATATTGAGTACTGCAGCCGAGGCGAGCACAATAATTCTGTTAATAAATATAATATCTTAGCTTTGTAATGATATATATATATATATATATTTACATTGCGTTTGTTATATCACTGTTCCAGACACTATTTGATACCGTTCACGCAAGCCAAGAAGAGTAAATGGAAGAGAGCCGGGATTAAACTGCACATATTTAATGATCATACTTTTGTCGCTAAACATCTGTCCAGGTACGTTTTGTGCAGGAATGTATGTACTGTGCTTATAAGCCATCACCGCCATTTATGTAATATCGCTACAGACGAATATTCTCATCATTTCCACTGTTGTTCTGGCACCAAGTGCCTTAAGCGATAATCGAGCGATTTACATTCGCGAATAATTTCAAATTTCAACACCTGAAATTCGGTACGGTCGGAAGGTAAGCGAACAAGAATGAAAGACGAACGAGTGTACAACCGACAGCGGGAGACCGTCATTGTATAAGATCGTTAAACATAATTACGGCCGTCTTTACGATCGACAGTTAAACGCCACACTAGGCAAGCGTGCACATTTAGCGGAAGGTCGGTTAGTTTTTGGTCTTTCGATGTGACGTTAATGAACTATAAAACTGGCCACTAAATGCAAACTTCTGGAGACTTCCTTTTTAGAAAATTTATAGGTTTCCATACATCGGAGCACTCCTTTATGGTTGTCGAATTCGTGTACATAGACTAGACACGATAAAATATAAAACAGCGCGCATCATAATATAAGTAATACGTTTCTCGTTTTACCCGGACTATATATACAGGGTGATTTTTTTATGATGCTTAACCCCATTTTTGGTCTAAAAATGCCAAAATTTGAATTTTTTTTTTTTAATTTTCAAATTACCACAAAAACTATGTTATCCGTTATTTTTTTTCTATTTCCTCCAAGTATGGTCCGTGGCGATACAAACTTTTGTTTTTCAAATGGGGATACACTTTTTTCATTGTGGTATACCATTGGGATTATTTTTATATGCATTTGATGGACCAAAATCAAAATTCAAACTAGTAGTTTTTGAGTTATTTTAATTTAATTAATTTATTTAATTTATAAGAAAATATTTCTATAGTACGTAACATTGTAATGTAATTTGTCAGCACCATTTGCTACTGATTTGAGATTGAAAATTGAATATAAGCACTAATTAGTAATTGTGTGATGATAAGAATTAACCTATATTTGTACGTATGTTATTAATTATTGGGTAATATGTTATAATGTTATACCTATACGTGTACATCAAATCTTATAATACAACAAATATCTGCTATATCTGCAGCTGTATAAGTATTATTAATAATTAATTATCATTGGGCTTTGACTATGAAGTTTTAATCATAATAAATATTTTCTTATCAATACTACATATGTAAAGGTACCTAATCATCAGATACCTAAATGATTTAACACCTTCACCCAGGGTTTTAAATTTGAATAACTCCGAAAATACTGGTCTCAAATATGATTACGTTACACCAAAAATTGCAGAAAAATAAACTGAATATTATTTCGCGTGGGAAATATGGAACTCCCATTTGAAAAGTTTGTATCACCACAGGACATACTTAGAGATAGAAAAAAAAAATATTGGAAAATATAGTTTTAATGTTAACTTAAATATTTTCAAAAAAAAATATCCAAATTTTAGTATTTTTACGACCAAAAAAGGGACAAGCATCCTCAAAAACTCTTTCTGTATGCATATATATAAAAAAAAAAAAAAAACAGAAAAATATTTTTCGCCTAGTATTGGTATGAAGGTATTGTTTTGGTTGGAGTCATAAGGAAATGACTGCAGTCTCGGCAATAAGAACCACGGACGGACGCTGTTCTCAATCAACACATTCGCGAACGCAGCGCATCTTAACAGGTTTTTTATTTCACAGCCGTCTCAATTGCTTGGTGTGCGCGAAATACTTTCCGAGACGAATCGGCAAACAGGGCTACGAGTGCAGGGACTGTCTGATCAAATGCCACAAGGAGTGTCACGTCAAAGTGTCAGCCGTGTGCACCAACTCAAAAATTCATAACATCGATCTGTAAGTGTTTCACTTCGCAATGACCACGCCCACACGCACGGTACAAACCAAACTCGTCGACTGCGAGGCACGCGATATAATATCATATGGGTATAAATAATATAAATATGGAATGCAAAGGACAGACCCATAATAACCGTCGTCTACGAAATCCTGTCTGTTCGCCGAAAACAGAACGAAGGGATGGTTAAAAAACTCAGTGGCGCCTAAACCGTTCCTGTGCAGCACATGGATTCACTATTACGATATGATCCAGTGTACCATGGAAATAATAAGGATTCAAATAATATACAAAAATATAATACTTATCGTGGTGTTCCATCGGTTTCGACCGTTTGAAAACTGACGTGCATTCCGAGCGTCACATGTTTTCATTTTGTACTTACATTTTGTACATATAGGAACTATCGTTCCTATAACTATGCTAATCTTTTGATTACACATTCATAAAGATGTAGGATTTTTCCAACCACAACGGACCGGAGAGCTCTGCATACTTGCCATACATCCATAATATCCGTAGTACATCGTGCGCTATGGTAAACCGTTGGGATTATTATTCGATAATACGCAGATCAATCGATGTAGTAATGAAGCTAACCGGGTGGTGGGGGGGGTCGTAGTCGAACGCATTGATTCCGTTCCCGTAAACAATAATAACTACCTGTATAGCTTGGCGCAACAACTTTTTCTCACTAGACGTACCACGTGAACTTCAAATCGTATATAACATAGTAGGTAACCTATCTTGGAGTAAAAGGGGAAAAAATTCAAAACTGTTGGTATTATCCGGTTTGAGGATGACTGATATTTTACTGCAGTAGTGGATGAGTGTTGGATTATCTAAATATTGAATACGTGTCGTCGGGTTACCGCCTCCGTGTACAATATTATAACCACGATACTTTTCCCAATATATTACAACATTATTGTTTTGGATCGGTACATTGATAATAATCATACCGTGCGTGTGCATGTGCGTGTTGGTCAGTTATGTCATAATATCACGATAGCATCGTTGTTCACTTTTTTGCGTATGTATATATTTTCAGGAATAATTTAACGGTATTGCCTTCGATATCGGCACAGTGACGAGGAGTTTCCGGTACACGATGTACATCCAACTGTACACACATTCAACACTCGTCGATTTAATCATAATATTATATTTTTAACAATATTTATATAATACACGTACACAAATATAATATACATCTATATAATAACACTTTCATTGAACGAGCAGCAGCGAACGAAGCGGGCGACGTATTTAATAATATAATTTATTATTCACTCGCATGTTATACGATATTGGCAATAATAATAATAATAATAATAATAATAGTTTCGCTATATGTGTATTATTTGTTGTACTCACACCGGTAGCAAAGGCGATCATCGACCGCGTGCGTGTGTACTGTACAATATATTGTGTTGTAATATTATACGTATACCTACTACACATATGATATTAATATAAATAAATAATAATAGAAATAATGCAGATAACAAATAACAAAACGTTGCTAAATTTTTCGTACGAGACCGACGAAGAGTGCGGCACGGACAGAGCAAACATATATTATTGTATTACCGTTGCGCAATTGCGTAAATAAATTTAATATATTGTATTATATGTGTATTTATATCATATAAATATCATCTAATACATATTTGATGTATGTGTGTCCCGCGGGTACACCGTGTAGTCATTTCGTGTGGTAAGGAAATAAATAAACAAATATATTGTTCGTAGGTATAAATAACGAATAAACCAAACATTTTCGAGTCTATATATCACGTATTGTTATTGGCAGGCGACATTTATGTATGTGGTCATGAAACATCAATCGTGTATACAAGACTGATAAATAATGTTAATTATTGTAATAATATTAATAATAATAATAATAATAATTTTAATTATAATAATTAATAATATGTTTTGTATAATATGTATTAAAAAACTAAGGTTAAAATAAAAATCATCGCTATATTAATATTTTTTTAAAAAAAAAAACATACACACACACACACACACACACACACACACACACACACACACACACACACACACACACACACACACACACACACACACACACACACACACACACACACACACACACACACACACACATGAACACACGCTCTCTCTCACTCGTCCATGCACGCACTCAAATGCACACACTTTTGTACGCATACACTGACATACATAATATAAGTGTATAATATATTTTATAAATCAATACATGTATACATTGTATAATAACATCTTTTATACCGATTATAAATCTAAGCTACGTTTTGGTGCTGCAAAATATAACCTAACTCTGTCAGTTAGCAACAATTATTATTCAACAACGCTATAGGTATACATCATACATTGTAGTTTTTGTTTTTGTTTTGTTTTTTTTTTTTCACTTATAAATTAATAATAATGCTATATTATATTTCCGTTATTAATATTCGTTATAGTAATATTATTTGTTGAAAACAAAAAATAAAATATTATATATAATATTATTTCCCTTATCTAGTTTTTAAATACTGTTAATATTATTATAATATAATTCATATGTAATTTTATCAAATGCAGAAAAATATTGTTATAATAAATATGTTATTATGTTTTGTTCCATTATTCATACTGTAATATTATTAAAAAACAAAAAAAAAAAAAAATTAAATACAATCAAATTTAAACTTCAATAACACACCTCTTGTCTTATATAATAAATATAATAATCATAATAATTATAATAATAATGAGAATAATGGGAATAATAATAATTTATTCGGGTTTCAATCGGTGCCAGTATTCCACGCTCTGCTTCGGTTTGCTCAGCATGTCCTTCCAGTGTTGCGCTTCCAGCTGTCCAGTTGCATTCTTGTTGGCTGACAAAAATACATCATTTACAAACCCATTACAATACTCGTAATACTTATAATAATAATTAAATGTACCGTACTCGGCAGAAACACTCGTGTGAGCATCAAATCATCGAGATAGTTAGCGAGATGCGTGTGTATGGATGGAGGGAGATGGTTTTGATTCACGATTGACGAGGGGGACGGATAAATAGTGCATTCATTGAATTAATACTTCTGATTTTCCAGGACATTGTACTTAATTTAATTATTACAATCTTAAAATAATAATTTGTGTGTAAATGTGCTTTTTTCTGAATTCGGATCTATGACGAATCCCAAACTAGATGGTTCTACTAAAGGTTTTTGCGTAAAAAGTGCCAAACCGACCTCATCAGTCCGAACTGCGATCGTATCGGTCATGGGAAAACGATTTTGAAGGTATAACTTAATTTTTCACTAATTGTAGATCGAATGTCCAAGAAATAGTGTATAATATAGTATTATAACGACAGAAGCATTACGAATTGTGTATGATGTTTGTATATTATGTTCCAATCGTGAACGAAAATATCCCATAGAGAGTATAATGACCGGAGCCAATTTCAGAAGAAAACGATTAGGTAAAACGATTAGGTAATCAAAACGAATGCTTCACCTCTAGTTCCGCATCACGATTTAAAAAAAACCCTGGCAAGGAAACTACATTTGAATAACACGCTTCCTTGGTAACACGCAAACGAACGACACTATTTGTTTGGAAATAAAAGGTAAATTAAGTATTAAAAATTAAAAAAATTACAAATCGTCCATATTATCTGGAATTATAAAAATACACGACGAAACCAGGAAAAAAATACTAGGATTAAATTGTACGTTTTTCCGATTTTAAACGCCTGATACGTAAATATCGAATAACTACACAGATTAAATTCGAAATCGATTGATATTTAGTGTTATCGCGTGTTTTTACAAAAATCATCGACATTTTAGATTTCATTCAAACGGGATGAGTATAATACATTTTGTTGTTATTTCTACGTATGTAGGTATATAGGCATACTATTTTATAATCTAATGTTCGTAAAAATACTCTAATGGTTTTGCATAAATTGTTGCAAATAAGTGGTTATTTTTTGTGTTAAAAAAACGAACGAATACATTTAATTATGTAGTGGTGTTATAATATTATTACGTGTAATAAATGTTGTTAGCGAGAATTTATTTTCTTTCGTTCGTCATGCATAAATGCATTTCTCGAAACGGCTGCAAATGGTTCGTAATCGTCGACTGGCCGACACGACACATTATTAATATAGTCATAGCTGAAATGCGTGAAATGCTTGGTTTCTAATTAATAATATTCCGTGCCCCGAGGTCGATTAACATTAAATTCATTGCGATTCCAGTCGTAAAATTTGAATAATATATACATCAATATTAATATACCAAGCTATAAGACGATTGTTGTACAACGCTCATGTTTGTTCACGTACCTATACATTGGACGGATACACTTATTGTTCATTTTTAAATGTTTTATTTTTATCGTGCACTGTATAAGTCATCTGTTATTTGTTGTAGGTATGTACAACGATGTTTGCGAATGCGTTTTATTCGATCTAGCCGTATGTTGGATTCGCATAAGACGGACTATGAAAATGCGTATTATATATTGGTGACCGATAACTTCAAGTATTGAACAGACGTGCACTCGAGCAAAATCAAAGATAATAAACGTCATAGGTTAAACACGTGTAGATGATATAGCAGGTTAAAAATATGAATCGAACGCGAAAAATTTGCTTTTAGTACGTAATAATACAATGAAAATAACGTCATTTCGAAAACGAACGGTATAATATACCTACCAATGAATTAATAACGCGAAAATCAGTTTCACAATGGGGGTTGTTTATGATGACGAAAACGCAGTAACGTTAAGATGACATTTAGAGTAAGAAAAAAACAAGACAGTTGTTATCCCCCCCCCCCTTAAAAAAGATGCATATCAAAATATAATTATAATAACTATACAAATAATATTTTTTTTTTCAATTATTTTTAAACGTTTTACTAACAATAGATTAATTTATTTTTTATTATTTAAGAATTTATGTATTTAACAATAGGTACATTGTAAATTGTTACATATTTTTTTTAACTATAAATAAGAAAAATACTCTATGGGTATTTTCATTATTCATGAATTTTATTATAATTTTCTATACAAATTTATTTTTTTCTACTTTACAATTATCAATAAAATATAATAATATGGAAATAACGGGATAAATACGGGACTATTTCGTAAAAACGGAATAAAAAGCGTCCCTTTTATGTTTTGTCGGGACAACAGAAATGATTTTTAAAAAAGAAACATTCCCGTTTTAAATGAGACGTATGGTACTATGGTCATCTTAAGCTACGTTGCAGTTGTTCAATATTATGTGTTTATATACGAGTTTAGAAAAAAACCTATAGTCAACATGGTCAACGGCTTCAATAAGAGTTGTGTATTCGATTCGTGATATTGTAAATTTGCACAAAAAGTGTTTGAAAAGAGCCATACGTGTCCAAAAAAATAAACCGTTATCGATATTTTTATTATCTGGAATTACCTATATCCTTTCGGCATCGTTCAATAATGAAAACGACGTTCCGCGTCCGAGTTTCAATCCGGAGCGTATGGTAAAGCGTGTGTCTTTTGATTCGTTTTTATTATCGGAAAAAGTGATTTATGAGCGAGCGTGTGAGAACAATTTATTGTAATACACGCTCGGAATCCAAAGTTCCAATTAAACATAATGTCCGATCGCCCGGATCCGACATGGGGGCGGGATAATTTTTTTTTTTTTTTTTAATTTTGTTCGCGTTGATGTCGGTGCATAATATTTTACACCTTTGTCGTATAAAAACACCTATGCTATGTTACGCCATTACGACGTCATTAACGTATCGCAACAGAAAGTAATACGGATCATAATCGCGCAATTGCACTTACATGATATTGTTATCTTGCCGATAAGCTCATTGCGACCAATGTTATCGAAATCCATGACCATCACTTCCAAAGCAGCTTCCCTCAACTGTTCCACCGGCAAAGTGTACTCGAATTTCTCGTCAAACATCGGGTTCAAGTTGCATTTGAAAACTATGCTCTTGCGTTTTTCCACCTTCTTGTCGCCTACGTGCAACCACACTTTAACGTACGGATCTGAAACACGCGTGGAATAAAAACGTCAACGTAACAATAAATGTATGACAATGATGATGATTATTATGATAATGATATTAAATATGTATATGTATATATATAATATATGTGTATGTTATTGACACTTTCACGTAATGACCGTATTGCGTATCTGCTTATAACATTTTGATATAACTATTCGAACGGTATCTATTTCAAATGTTATATGTGGCAACTAAAATTTAGAAAATTTATCGTATGCCTACAAAACATAATACTATAACTGGACTGAACTCGTAACAGTCGTAGCTTTCCTCTATAGTATGCTAATAATATATACATTACGATCAAAGTTTACTAGACATTTTTGATGCTATGTATATACTGTGTATAAAAATTTAATCAGGAAATAAATGTCTCTATGGTCTAGCGAAATTACTGAGATCAAGATCACTTTCAAAAGATTTAAAAATACAATTATATATCACATTAATACGATCTGTAATTACTTATGGAGCTGAGACAAGGCCATTAAGGAAAAGTGATGAAAGAAAACTCTTAGTTCTGGAAAGAAAGATACTACGAAAGATTTTTGGACCAGTAAAATACATGCTAAACGGTGAGTGGAGAATAAGAAAAAATGAAGAATTAGAAACACTCTTCCATAAACCCAGTATACTCGAAACAATAAAGAACAAAATATTGTTATGGGCTGGGCATGCTCGGCGTAGTCAAAACCCACCCATACGCATAGTACTAGAAAAAACCCTACTAGGGAAAGACCACTGGGAAGACCACGTCTGAGGTGGGAAGACGTAGTAAGAAATGATGTGAAAACGTTAGGAGGAAGGATAGACTGGAGGATACAGGCAGCGGATAGAGAAAAGTGAAGGCAAGGATGTATGTCGGGATGGTCCTAGTGGCCGAATTTACCGAAGAAGAATGTATATAATATGTTATATGGTTGTATCGAGTCTACATTCGGTATTAGAAAGTATTTAAATTGTTCACATCATAATTGGGACCTAAGAGTTTCGCCCTGTTAATTTTTCGATTCCAATGAAATATTTTGCACTCGATCAATTTTAAATGTGTTTGATATTCGATTGTGTGTGTTTTTTTTTTTTTTATGATAAGTTCACAATGGTCGTAATTACATTTTGTATTATGTTATACAATATCACACTAATAAATTCGTCAATATTTTCATTTATTGCAACGTAAAATAATTAAAAATCATTTTATTCTCAATTTTTCGATCGCGTACTAACAACATTATTATTATAGATTTCATTGCAAATCACATATCTTTACGCGCATTATACAATAATTGAAAAGTTTGTAATGATATATCATAACACACTGTCGTTTGCCGGGGATTACTTGAACATCATAATCGCGTACACAAATAACATATGACTACCTAAATCAAATAATATACTTCGCTATTTCCACGCTGGAAACGGTTTAACGTTGTTATACAGCAGTCGATGTACCTACATGATATATTATTATCGCTATTATTGTTACAAAAACACAAATACCATCGATAAATGTTGACCGTAAGCATAATTATCATAATGACCGCTTGAAGAATTGATTTTACTACTTAAAATAATATAATTACTCGGTGAAATACTTGATACTTCGTATATAATATCCAAGCGCGCTTGTCGTACAATATACAGCGATTTGAAGCGTTATTTTTTTATGTTTATCAATGATTTGCGAAAAATTACAATTTTCAAACACTAATAGCAAAACATACACGATGATTTCCAAAGATATTGAGTACCGCGTACGGCTTAGTGCTCCTCAAATCGTGGGCATAACAGTTTAGTTTAAGCTTATAGGTAATTAAAAAAATGGCGATAATGAACAAATTCTACACCCTAAACCTTAGTGATGCGTAACAATATTTTAATAAATGTAATTGAAGGGTTCACGTAAGAAACCAAGTTTGAGAATCACTACGGGCCGTGCGCTTATAACTGGAGCAAAAGTCACCTGCTCGTCTATATACAGCGAATCCACCACGCACCACCGGTATGGCCGCGGTGTATAATGAATACGTGATATTCACAAAAAAAGTTTTCGTATATAAGACGAGCGCAGAAACGTACAACCTCGAGTTAGGTTTACGCGTTGTTTTACTATAGGTTCATAATATCACGCCTGTACAACTGTTATCAAATCGAACACGCAGAGTTCGTCACGTGGTGCGTCATCGTTGGATTCCCACTATTTTACGCGGTAAGATTGTCGAGGAAAAAAAATGAAAGAAAAATAGAACAAAAAAGTGGGGGAAAAAAAATAAAAATACAGAATTTTCGATCGACGACGACCGAATGCTCGCGCGTGCGCACCGCAGCAGCGACGTTTCGCCGGAACGGTTACGGGCACACGGAACGCGATGATTAATCGATTTCGCGTCCCGAGGAGGCAGCGGCTCTTTATGTAATGGCACACGCGCATGATGTATACCTATATATATATATATATATATATATATATATACGTACAGATCTATAATATAACTAAACAGCTATGTGTGTGTGTGTGTGTTTATATACACGTAGACTGTCTAGGCGGCCGAAGCGAGACAAGTCCTATTATCCACCCCCTTACTCTCTTTGCCTTCTCGCCGTGATTGCAGTCCTGGTTTTGGGCCATCAGTCCACTATATTTCGTAAAGGAAGTATAGTGGGGTATGGAGAAAAAAAAATACGAAAAATAATAATATTTTTAAACCAGAGGGATATGCCCGCAATAGTTCGGACGATATATTATTATGATGCACGTGCTCGTCGCTTATGCGGTATACCGACAATACTGAACGCGGGAAATCGATTACGGACAAATCAACCACCCGAAAATCGGAAAAAAGAAATGCTTATAGTTGGATTAGCCGATGCGGACTAGAAATATACGAGAACAATTCGATTGTACTTTGTAGGTCGAGGGGGAACGTTTTTAAAATTTAAATGGCCTTTACTAAAAATATTTAATTTTTACTGATTCTTCATTTTAATTTAACAAGAGGAATATTTAATTTAATTTTGTTGTCATGGTTAAAATACGGAATACTTTTGTTATTGTTATTGAAAGAAACTTGTCCATTAACTATGTACATAGTTTTATTTTGTTTTTACTATGCACTTATAATTTTCTTTTAGACTTAGAGTGACATGAGGATTGATATACTTTATGTTGATATATGTTTTATTTCGTGTACACGACTTCTGCCAGAAATATATTGTTCTAATATGTACAAACCTGGTACTTTTATTATAGAAAATGTTGCATAGTCGAAATATGCTTAGGCAGTCATTCCTTGAATTTCTCAACTGTGTTCCAAAAAATTGAGAAACACGTTGTAACAATTATAAAAATTGGACAACGATATTAGTTTTTTGGTTGTTATTTTAGTTTTCGTAGTGATTCAAAACATTTACTGGGCATTTTAATAGCGTTATTAATATTTTATACTTAGCATATTTTAATAGCATTTTATGAACATTTCATCATTTTCGAAATATTTTAATAAAATGTGTGCTGTTTATAGGAATTTTCAATTTTCGATTAATAGCTGAGCCTACCTTATTAAGAAATTTGATTCTACAACTATATCATTCATTATTAAAAAGTGCATAATAACTGATCCACCTAACCCGACCTGTATGATGTATAATTATCGGAAGAATGACCGAATAACAAAACATATTATCGTTATGCATAACGGCGTACGCGTGCATGTAACTCAACATAAATTTGGGTATCTATATTACATGGCCCGATATCCTTGACCTCCGCGGTAGGTAATGCACGACTTAAACTATACACGCGTGGGACACGTGCACACGCGAAATACGTGTGTGTATACGGAGCGATCGATATGATGTTTCATGGCTACTTGTTTGTATCGTGTACGGAGTTAGCCTATTTTTATGTTTTATACTTTCCAAGTTAAAATTTTGTAATTATATAATATTTTAATATTAAATTTGTTTAAAATTGTTTAAAATTGTTTAAACGTCAACTTTTATAATATTTTTAAATCAATTTTCAGAGCGCACTTGTGACAAATTGTAATATTCAAATTGTTATATTTATTTGGAAAAAAAAAAAAAATTGATTTATATTTTCGGTCTATAGGTACACTGAAACACAATGGTATATACTGATTTGTAAGAAATTAACGCCAATATAGTATAATTAAGGGTTTCAGTTTATGTATATAATATACCTATATATGTTTGATTGGATGTATAATTTAATTTAATTTATACTCAGACAAAATTTAGCATTGCTATTTTGTTACTAAGACGATTTGAATACAACTAAAACTAACTAGAATACTCAAAATTAACGTTGTACATGTCTATTATAAAGCCCATGCAATCACGCGGCGTCGAACTTTTGGTGCGCTGCCAAAGTTTTCAACAACAACAAAATTCAAACTCTTCAATCAAAGGGCCTTCGTCTTATTCTTAACGCTTCCTCGTACATCTCAAACGGAACAATTCATAATAACCTCGTCCACCTTCCCGCAGTCAGACGCGAACCGCCAAAAATAGCTCGCAACCAAAAATGTTCACAAAAGATTAATAAATCATCGAGATGCTCTCATCAATAGCCTCTCTCTCATCTCTTACACTCGCTGCGGAAACCCTCATCATCATCATCATCCTCGCCACCTGCAGAGATCAGTCGTAATGTAGAAACGGCAATAGGAGAGAAATAAAAAATAAAACCGTATAATGTATAGACTGATTAGCTTTCAAATAAATCCAGCCAATGTATAATATAGGAGTGAGCGAGTGACGCCAACGGGCGATCGATCTCGTCTCGTGTACGCGGTTATTCCATGTAATCATGTCGTTATATATGACTGTGTATACGTATGTATATAACGACGTGTACATAATCCGTACGTGTACATACGTAAAAATGTATAATAATAATATGTATATCACTGTTCGGGCAGTTAATCATATTATTAATACCTATTCTGTGTATAATATTTTGGAGCGAATTTTATTTTTCCAAACAAACAAAAAATCTCTGTCCCCGACCCCGCATGAATTCGCATGGCATTACGTATGGCGCGCGCGTGCCGACCTCGCGAGTATACGTATACACCCATATAGATCTCGGTCTACCGTTTCTCGTGGTCTTCGCGCGGTGGAAAACGCGGTCAGGCGAGTTTCTACGTGGACGGATTACTATGTACTGTGCCCGTTATTTTTATCGTGGAAGATTGCGCACGTATAAATAATTATTTACCTGACCGAATAAACAGTAATGTGAGGACACGGCACGTCACCGCACGCGCGCGTGTGTGTGTACTTGCACACGTACTTCCGAGTTGACTGAGCTCGGTGGATGTTTATGATTTATCATCCCTTACGATCATGCAAAGTACTTGTGCGACGGTTGACACTATATATTTCACTGTATTATTATTATCATCACACGGTGCGCACGAACGGCGGAAAAATTGTACGTATAATATGTGGTGCCTTCGGTTCTGCATGGGTGCGGGACAAGACTAGAAAAATTGAAAAACATATTATACGAGTCGTGCGCACAACTGTGTGTAGTGATTTTACCGGATACGTGTCTATAAAATATAACAACGTAGAGGGAGGGGAGGATAGAGGATTCAGTAAACGAGTTTAAGCGTTACCCCGTAAGGATTTCTGTCCTGGAAGGTTCTACTACGGCGCTGATATCGCAGGCCCTGTTAAAACAATGCGCAGGAAGCAGGACTTTGTCAACGGAGGTGAGGTATACGTTATGTTCTTAACTGGACGTTCATTTTTTTGTGGCAATGTTTTGTGGAACGTTGACCAACCCTTGATGAACCTAACCCTAACCCCTTTAATTTAGCTTACATAAGCCCGACTTAATACACCGACTATAAGTACATACCACATAAATAGACATAAATCATTAAATCTTTACATTGCGTATACGTTGTTTGCACGCACAACTTCAATGTAATATTTCACCACAGCCTTACAATACCTTCTGCACCTACATAAAATAACGAGAGAAAGATAAGACGTACAGATGGCCTAGTTGACTTTCGGCTTTTTTTTTATTACTTTTACACCTATGAAATCTCCATATGCGTAAATATACTATTATCATGTTCCTAAATTGTATTTTTATCAATGGAAAAGCAGTTATGTAATACATTATAACAGTTGTGTAATATTATTCAATGTTATTTGTCACTGAATGTATTTTATGTCTTCTATATTATACTTGGCCGTTAAAACCATTAAACTTTAATTATTCGTGAAGATCCCGGGAGTATGCGCTCCTTGGATTCGGGCTGATTTCAGTGAACGTATGTGATGTCGGAACAGCGTTACGGTTTTTGCCAGTATCTTAAGAATACATTTTTTTTCCATAAGACTGGTAGGATCCCAAATAAATGCCCGAGTGATCGTATTTAAAACTTGACTTTGATAGACTGTGATCGAGCTACGTCAAAACGTATTCGCGAAGTTCAGCTGTTTGGGTAGACATATACTGTATTTCGTCAGGGTTCAACTTGTGTGTGCCACAGCATGCACTCGTCGTATCTTCTTGAAGTACCAATACGGCCAAGGTTAAAAAAAAAAAAAATAATTTTCCCTCTCCATTCACGCACGTCGACCTCGAAAACCTATTTAATAGTCTGAATAAAGTGCACTACGCGCGTGAGACCACCATCGCATCCGAGAGGATCGAAGAAAGTATACGTACATATACGCCTCACTCGTGTGTTCCACCCCGTACCTAAAAGCTATATAGATTCTTCGTAGTTGGAGTACCTTCGATTCAATCATATAAACTTCACAAATCTACTAAAAACGTATGACGGTGCTACTTAAAGGAATAAACCCCGGTTACAGTTACACACACACACACACACACACACACACACACAAACCAAGACAAACGTGATTTTTCACTTCAAACAATACCATACTTAATTTCGTGCGTTTCATTCAGGGGCATGAACTACAGACTTCTTAAAAATAATGTATATCTTTTACTGGAGTGTTTATGTTTGATTTATATGTTCTAACACGCGTTTTTCTATAGAAAGAAACCGTGAAAATGTGCACTACTAATAAAAAATAAAATAAAAAGTGATACACAGTAAACAGCAAACCGTGCAGATGTGTTTTTATTTTTATTTTCCAGCCCATGTTTTGTGTTCTGTTGTTTGAGTAATTATTTTTATGGTAATTTTTAAATACTTTGTTTCACATAAAAGTGCTTTAAAGAAGTTTACAATGCTATTAACCTACAAGCTAATGGCAATCACTAATCATTATTAATATGGTAGTTTTTAGTATTTGTTGTTAAGATATTAACTAAAAGATTTTTTTTTTTTTTAACAACTTTGTTTGTTAAAAATACATTCAGTACTAAGCTTTGCACTGTTTTTAAATTGTTTGTTACATTTGTATGTCGTGAGTTCGCATCTGGAATCGGTTAGATTTCAGACAATGGACACGTTTTTAGACTGTTCTAAAATTGGAAATCATTCAGGAATGTTTAATACTGCAACAATAGAGTATTACTGAATAACTATTAAAAAACTTTGAACTCATACACCATAAACTCTAGTGAAAATTTCACACAAGGTATTTCCTATAACGATGTTTTTTATCCGGCCAAAATAATTTTGAAACTAATACCTATATTATATAATATTTCGGATTCTAGTCGAAGCGAAAAAATAATTGGTTTCACGTTTTTTGTATCAATAAACAATTTTTAAACTTGGGTGTACGAAATTAGATAAATTCTACATACTTGAAGAACAGTATTGCAGTTCACGCTAAACGACTATAAACTATTATTTTTTATTGATCCACCGTAGTCGATTCAACTGCGTTCACTGCGTTCATCTAGATAATTTTACAGTCGATCATCCGTTATCGTTTATGTTTAAGTTTATTTTTTACTACACTTGCCGGGTAAATACGTATAAATTTAGTGCGTACACATACCTATAATATAATAACGGAAACTATTAGCGTTCACATATATCATCACGTACACACATCCCGGTTGCGGGACGCTCTATAAAAAGGATGGAGTCGGATAGATTGATGCGTATATGAACACGATGGCGTGTTTTCATCGAGTGAACCGGAACGTGATACGGCTATAAAAGGATTTAGTGTCAGGGTCGTCGCACCTGCCCACCACCATTGTTCATCAATCGTCTCTTACGTGTATGTGCAAAACATATACCGAATACGTGAACGTGTGTGGTGCGTGAGTGTGTGTGTGTGTGTGTGTGTGTGTGTGTGTGTGTGTGTGTGTGTGTGTGTGTGTGTGTGTGTGTGTGTGTGTGCGTGTGCGTGCAAATCACTCGAGACTTAGAGTTTGTTTCTAACCCGTCTCAGGTGAATTTCTACCTCGTGGCTGCGGCGATGGTGGTGCACACGATCTCATTAACTTTGCGTACCTGAAGCTAACCTGCGATGGTACGTGAAAAACCTTTTTATAAAGTTGCAGTATTGTTTGACTCGCCCCCCCCCCCCGGCCCACGATATAGGTTTGATTCCACTCCACGATATCGCATCGTCATCAACATTGATCGTGGCTTTTACTGCACTCAACAACTCTACATATGTGTATAATGTTTTAGCATACACAGTGAAAATTGCACACACACACACACACACACACACACACACAAATTTATATTTATGGTTTCACCGCACATGCGGTTTCCAGTTAGAAACATAAATCTAAATAACTGGCGACGTGCTGAAAACGTTTAATCGATATGTGGTCCGATGCCTTTTTGCATAAACACAATATTTTATATTGTATTTTTCGTGTGCGTGCGAGCGTGTTACGCTGTATTCGAAAAACTACGTACCCGCCAACACGTGAAAACTTTAAAACGATCACACATTATAGTACAACACATACGCGTACATTTATATTTTATAATAATAATATTCGAACATGTACAGCCCGCCGTTGTATAATAATAGCCCGTTTTTCGAGTTCGGCGACGCGTAACGTTCGAAACTTGGGCTGCGACGGTCATCCGCGAAATCAATGGCGAAAAATGTCGGCCGCGTTATCGACAAGGAAAAAATTAAGTCTCAACTATGATATTATACCAAATATTATTACATTATTGTTAGTACACTATTATATTGTTTCTGACTTAAAGTAGACTGTCAAACGTTATACACCGCAAGAAAAATTAATTGATTTACCGGTAAAAATCTATTTTCTTATTATCATAATAATTTGATTATTGTTCGACAGTTGAAAAACAAAGATCTGAGATAATTCTGTTGATTTGATTGTTTACACGTGTCGCACACACACTTATAAAACGTTCCCCAGACAATGTTTATGATCATCTTATTATGACTGTAAACGATTTACGATTGTGTTTGCAAACTGAATGAAAAGAAACGGTTTAAACACTGTGCCGAGTACATTTTTGCTTTAAACAACACATTCGGGCCGTTATAGTTTCAACAATATATATTATATTATTACAATAAGAGAGGTTACGAAAAAAGCATGGAATATCATTGGAATAAATCTTCACCGGAGAGATAATGTTTCGGATGTACTTATATGTATCCTCTCAAAAGTTCCAATAACTCACCCCATGGGTAAAAAAAAAAATAAAAAATGAATTCTGGACTCACGTATTCGGACAAGAATATTTATCTCTTTCGTAAAAAAAAGCGCGGGGCACAGTGTTGTGAAAGTATATATTATACACATTACACGTCGCGTATAGTATAAACATACCTATGTAAGTATATAGCGACGAGAGGACGGGCAGTGGTGTTTATACGTATAAAACATTTCGGCTAATGATGATTCGCATAACGTATACGTGTGCGTAGCTTCTAGGTATTTGATGATGCCCCATCACCATCACCACACTGCTGCAGTAATATTTCATGTTACACCTCTACGTCACGTGAACTAAATCACGACCATCGCAGCCGCGCTATATTATAATATAATACATGTATCCACGTCTAAAAGTCTAAATCGTATTAAAAGTCAATGTCGATACGGTTTTATAACTCTAACCCGAAACGGTAGAAAAAATAAAATAACGCGATATTTATGGCACATTCTTAGATCTGCAGCTGACTCTATATATTTTATTTACATATTATATATATCCCGTTTTAATCATTGAGATGCTTAACGCAGTGTCCCGTTATCTCGGAAAAAATTGAGCGATTTTATTTTTCATTAGGTATGGAAAACGATCGAAAGATTGTTCTAGGTCTGATGGAGGTAAAATAAATAAATAATTCATAAAAGTCATCTAACGAGGATAAAACGATTATAGGTACTATTTTTTCAAATATAAGAAACGAACGAGAATTCTTCCCATTTTACGTATTATTATTATTATTATTTTTTTATTGTTAGGGAGATTTGGGCATTATGGCCATTATATCTCAACGATTATTTTTATGAAGACTCAATTACGTGTTTTAGTTTGGGAGGGGGTGGTAGTGGCATCTTCTCACCGGACGGCTGTGCCACCCGGATTGGAACCGGTGACTGTACGATTACGCACAGCCGCCTTATGCCGTTAGGCTATGACAGTACTTCAGAAATTATTATTATAATATTATTTATTTTTTATGAATAATACAAGCCGATCCGTGACGGCTTTTCCCATGATTGGTTTTTTATTTTGCCTTCGGACGATGATATGTGGAACTTTTTATTTAAATTTCTATCGTTTGATGTGATTGGCAAGTAAATACAAAAAAAAAAAACGGTTAATGAAAACGCATTGAAATGTTGTTACAAAATGGGAACATAAAATTACAATCCCCCTTCTCCCTCCGATAAAAAAATTAAAAATCGGGTAATGTGGCGACACTGAGGAGGGTATTTGGAATAACTCTGTGAAAAAAAAAAATGGAAAAAAGATAAATAGCGTTGTTAGGGCAACGCTGTGCGGGTACGGTGTTATAATATATACCTACCATCTCCTATTTCAGCCCCTTACAGCCTTTTTTAGTATTAAAATTAGCCTATATTTTTTCTCAGTATTTAAACTATCTATGTACCAAATTTCATTTAAATTGGTTCAGTAGTTTCGGAGCCTATTCAATACAAACAATCAAATTTTTCCTCTTTATAATATTAGTATAGAAGTATAGATTACGGTTGTACTTTATTGTGAACCGCATCTGAAGTACATGGATGGGGGGGGGAGATAAATATGACTACGCCATGTACTTTTTCTTTTAAACGAATAAATTATTATCAATATCAGTCGAAATCATTTGAATAATAATAATAAAAATGAGGGTTTTCGGTAGACGCTCGGTGTTACAACAGTTTTCCGAACTTGTTATGCACACGCGCCAAACACTGGACGAATCCGTACGCGTAATGTTCGGCAGTGGTACAAAATTCTGGAAAACCTTTAACGCAGCCAAGACTATGTTGCCGGATCGTTAAAACAAAAGGATATCTATACAGCGCGGCAGTCGTACGATTTTGCACGTTCACATAGCCGCATGCATCCCGGTCGTTTACTCGGTTTTCATACCGAGTTTTGAAAGTTATATACCTACGCACCGTGGCATTTTCGCTGAAAACGTTTGTTAATTAATAATCCGTCATACAAGTTTTACGGATTCATTTCATATATATTTACTGACGTTTAGTTTTACTCGAAATCGGATTGAAACGAAAACGTTACAGCGAATCAAAGTCAAAAGTCGAAATATTATATTAGTTTGAAGAATATTGAAACTCCATTTAGACAAATAACCAAGTTGAACTAACGTAATCGTAAACATTATAGAGTGAATCCCGCATTAATAAACCCGGATAGATCTTCATTGAGTAGTGCGTAAATTGAATAGAATTTCCTTACAATTAAACTGCAAGATAACACGAAGAAAGTATAGTTAGTTTATACTATTGCACGTATAAAACCATTGTGTTTGAATAAATGAGTTTACAAAATAAAAGTAAATGTAAAGTAAATCAATTATGTAATGTGATTTATTTTCAAGAGAAAACAATGCAGAAGCCCGCGTTAACTTTTGAATGGAAAAAGTGTTTTAGAAGTTCCACAAAACATGCACTGTATGTGCTAGACAGGAATATATAAATATTTTACTTCGAGAATAACGTCAAAATCAATATTACGATAAATTATTATGAGTACAAATGAAAGTTAAGTTGAAGGGAAAAAAAGTCAACTTAAATATTTTCAAACTAAAAAGTTGGAGTTTTCGAAAAAGGTTCATGCATTATATAACACATAAAATGGCAACCTATTTATAAAAGTTTTGAAAATGCACGCATAGTTTTTTCAAGTCTATTTGAATCGATATCGTCTATAGGCATTTTTAATATTCAAGCGTACAAACTATATATAATTTGAAACGACCTTTAATTTATTCAATACTAAAAATGACATTCCCTAAACGATCTGACATACTTTAAAAAACCGATTTCATTTTTAGCACAAAATAAATGCTTCTAAATAATAATAATAATAGTATTGAAAAAAAAAAAAATTAAAATAATTTATCACTTTGGCGTTTAAATTTTTAATCCGGTATCATAGTCGACCGTCAAAAATTAAATCGTGTGTCGTGTGTCAGAAATGTTTATATAATAATGACTTAAAAAAAAAGTTTTTTGTTATAATGGTTTATACTACAGTTATATACGTGATGTGATTTATAGTGTTTCGTTATTTTCAAATGAATTCGTTAAGTGTAGTCGTAAGTGACACATTTCTTCATTTATTTAGATATAAGTATAATTTCCAAAAAAGCAAGAATCATTATAAATACGAAACCATCATTAGTATTTAATATATATTTTTTTTGGTTCGTGTAATTTGTACTTGTATACCGTTATTTTGCGGTTTTTGTTTTTATTTTTTCATAGCTTGTATTAAGTAGTTGAAGTAATAATATTTTACTATACAATATTGTACAAATATTTGACATGATCATGTTTAATGCTAGCAGGTAATAATAAATTTATCGTATTCATCGTAGTATCATAAATATTTATTGACATGCGAGTTAGAAAATAGTGTATTATAGTTTACATTATTATTGACTAAATTATCAGTGAATATTTAAATAATGTATACTAATAAAACATCGAAATCGATAACAAACCCGATGTTTGGCACAGTATTGTGTAGTCTAGAGTTATAGATTATCGAGGGACTGAACAGTGTTGTACGTTCTACCCATATCTGACATTTTTTAGTTATTATCATTATAATATTAATAATAATAGTATTATGTAAAGTTTATTTTTATGTATAAGTAATTGTATACGTATTTCCGACCACACGTGAAACAGACCGAGAGTAACATTACGTTCGGAGACTAGACGAAATATAATGTCGCTAGGAAATCGATCAACTCTGAATATTATTCGTTGTGCCGCGTGGTGATGTTTCTGAACTACGTAATATTTAAATATCTGTCGTATATTTTCACCATCAAAAACGGTTCGCAATAAAAAAAAACCGCCGAAATCTTTCCACTAAAATACACCGTCCGCGCGGTAGATTATTATAATAATAATTATCACGGTGATAATAATAAATATTTATCACTACACGTCTTTATACCTTTAATAGTAATATAAATAATAGTATATTATGCCACGACGAAACTGCTGCAGGTAATCAGCCATCCAATTGCAACGTATCACCGTTCAGTTATCCGTACGGAAACGTAATCTGGCGATTGAGCGTGATGAATGTATGAATGCAAAACAAAAACCGTACCAAATTCATTGATTTGTAATGTACCGAAATCAAAGAGTAAGAATAGGCGCTGTCTTCTACGAGAGTCGGTGAGCTTTACGTGTATTTTATTTTTGCCCCGATGGCGATTAGGTGGGAAATAATTTTCGCATCAAACGATTCGTATGAACAGAATAGACTCCGTGTACCTAAACTAATTTAGACTGGGTCTTAGTGATTTTCATTAAGCCAAGTTCCAGTGTTTAAATGGTTGGTTCCTAATTGATTAAATGCTAAACCGTTGATATGAGATTCAGTTAAACGAACCTTATTGGGATGACTCAGGAAACACGATCACGATGATGTGGATGTTGAGTACATTATTAAAGTTTCTTATATACAAATGAACGACGTACCTGACTTTCCATTTATGTCCATTGCCTTGAGATTCCGAGCTTCTATGATTCCGAGTGTCAGATTGTTGGTCATCGGATTGTAGGACAACGATGTTAACAAATGGCCACACTTGTCTTTTAACGGAGCTGTAAGGTCCTTCCAAAATACCGGTTTCGCTGTAAAGTCAACCTAGAAGCCAAAAAACGGACTTTGTACTTTACATATGCATAAATATAATAAAAATATTAATTTTACAACTAGATTATGTAACAACATCAATTTTACATCAGTACTGAATTTAATAGTTTTTCTTCATTTATTTTATGTAAGGAAAGTAATATATTTTTTTATTTAGTTTTCATCACTTATAAAACATGACCAAAAGTGAATAATATATTTCAAAACAAATTATTAATTTGAATACTGTACCGAAGTATGGATCACATACAACAATGTTCAAAAACCTGATTTCCAAATAACAGTGTACATTGAAGAAACGTAAAAACTATTTATAAACTGTTAAATTAGAAAATATGTTTGTGTATAATATTGTATATATTATTTTCTATGAAAATTATAAGTACTGATTAAGTCATATTTATTTGTTTAATGAACCTAAGCAGACACGGACATGTAACAAAGAACATTAATTTTAAATTCGTTTTATAGGTTTTAATGTGTACTGAAAACGTAAAATTCTATGGCTCACTATAAGGTTTAGTCATAAGCATTTCAACAAGATCGCTGTTCCAGTACAAAATAATGATATTAAATAGACTTTAATGCGAATGTTTCGAAAGAACGACTAATTACGTTAGCAGAGTTTAGATTTTAATTAAAAATCAATGGCCTTTAGTTCCAAGTAATATATTACTATTATAGAAGTTTTACGATAAAATCACGCGAACAAAAAGTACTTTCACAAATTTCGTGCAGTGCCTTTAATTGTATACCTGTACACGTATACATAAAATATTCTGAGTATTCATCTACGGTTGAATTAATCGATTACGGTCTTAATAATTTTTAATTATTTTAACGTAGAATTTGTATTTTTTAACCTACATAAAAAATATATAGTTATGAAAACGATCATAATTTCTTTACAAATCTTCAGATTGGCACGGTACACAATACGTTTATTCATTTAAACGTGCGGCTATGAGCTATGCGCACAACTACAGTTATGAACACAATATTTTCTTTTGAACAAGCAAACCCATAACGTATTGTGTACAGGATATTTTCGTTCTTGTTTCTGTGGGGAAACTCGAACACGGTTGTTTAATCTCATCAGTCAAATGATCTTCAAAAACCGAAGAATAAAATAAGCATCACGTTCACGTGTGCACAGCAAACAGAAGAGGAAACGCTTTCAGCTATATTGAATTTTCATGCAGTCAACTCGGTCTTTCAGGTTTTGTTGATTAACCCAGCTGTGGTTTTTAAATCGACTTATGATTGTTCTTTTCGAGACGTCCCCGGATTCCACAAATAATCCATACATAACTTGTCTGGTTTTGACTGGTCGTATGCACTTTGACATGGGACTCTGTCGCATAACCGAGACAATGTGCTCGTATACCCTCAGTGTGCTGGGGCAGGTTACGTTGTAGGTTGCCTTTCTCAAAACACTTCGTGAAACGTACATGACCTACTGTGAACGGGATCACCTATATTTATATATACAGTATGCACGTGTTGACCACGTTCGGGTGCGGCACGAAATTTAATGTAGGTATCGTCGCTGGTCGCTCGTCAATACTGCACTTTTCCTTCGATCACGACACTTGATGACGACGGTCAAATTATAATGGATTTTGTGATATATTTTCTATTGGTATAATCCAACGCAAATATTAGAATTAAGTGAAAATTAAATATAGAAACTTGTTATGAATATCGAAATACAGCGATGATTTCATAATGATGATTTGTCAATTTCACAAAAAAATAGATCAATCAAAAAAAAAAAAAAGTAAATATACAGTGTAGTAAAACATCGTATCCATATACGCGTGTACGTATACAACGACGTATATTTATTAATGATTGATATTATATTTTACTATGCTTACGTTGTTGAGTTCGATGTAAGTTTCTCCGATCGAATCGTCTCTAGAAAACCGATCGTAGTCGAATACGTGCAAGTGGAGAGTCCGATTGTGCAGTTTTTGCATTGTGAAACCTGTAACGAGACAACAGCACGTGGTTCATGAAAAGATGCATAGGCTCGCAGTTGTTTCAGTGATTTTTACGGGAAGCAATAACAATTTAACAATAATGCAATAAAAAATAAAACGAAATTTCGCGAATAATTAAAAGCCGTATTAAAATTTAAATGTCGCGGCCATGTACGTATATATAGACGGAGGTAATAGGTCGAAAGCCGTATACAGTTGCGGGCGTTGAATGGCAAGTAGGAGAAGGAGGAAATAGCACGTGTGAAAAAATATCGCTTTTTTTCCGGTTGATTTTAATGGCCCTTTAAATTATGGCATTTTTTTTCTTCGAATTTTCAGCGGCGCGAAAAAAAAAAAAAAACAATTAAATAAAAACGAACACGTAGGAATGCGAATCGGGGTCGGTCAGCGAACAAAAACGGTCGTAACTAATGTACACCATATATTATATACTGACCCTGGAAATAGAGCGTTTCGTTCCAGCGCGGGTTTAGGGTCCGGCGTTTCACTTTTGTGTCCAGTCGGTGCTTTTTGTCCGGCAGCAATGTCACCCGAACGTACGGGTCGGACGTGCCACTCAAGTCCATTGCGGGCAAGTCTTTAGCCTGAAACACGTTGTTCTCCGTTTAACAAATCGGTCACACATCATTGATAATATATACACACACACACACACACACACACACACACACACACACACACATATATATATATATTTATATATATTTATATATATATATATATGGGTAACGTGAGGAAAACTTTTGTCTTTGGATAGCGTAAAAACAAGAACCGTGAAAAAAAAAACCCCTTCAATAAAGAATTAAATCGATTCACACGACCTTATCAGTTTGGCAATGTACAACCACCGCGTTGTTGTTTTATTGTTGTACTGCGTCGAGTTTATTCCGAATGTTGCGCACATTTATACAATAAAATATAATATATTACAGCAATGGATGAAACTCGCATTGGACAATATAAAGGTGCGTTCACAGGTACTACGTCGTGTGTCGTTTATTGTGGCTACAGTTATATACAATAACGTCGGTAATTATTAAAGTATTCATTGGTACCCGTTCATAATAATGATATGGTTAATACAATGCAACTTGCGCTTTGAATTAAAAAGAAAAAAAAACCAAATTTTGCAATGCAGTACGCTTATTTATGTATTATTGCAAATGTACATATATGTATGCAAATGACAAAGCTAATAAATGTCAATATTTTAGTGTGATCATGAATAGCGATAGTTACTACGATAGTGGTTTTTCGACCGCCATAGCTCAATAATACACCAAAAAAAAAATTTGGTATGTTCGGTACCTTATCGGTTGCTAGACTATATACCGAAATACAAACGGCTAATCAGAATATACAATTTTAGATGCATGATACCATTGATGCGACACACATTTTAAGTTTGAATGTCCCTTAAAAATTATTGTTATAGTTTTAAATATTGTATCGTTGATATTTCATTTTTAAACTTAACAATTTTATTAACTAACAATCTTCATTTATAATACTACAGTTATAATAGCACGAGACATTGACAATAAATCGTAATTCTACATTTAAAACGAACATTTTTACGAAAAAAACAACAAATCGTATATTATAGTATAAATACTATTGTATTTTGAAATATAAAAATGTTAGAAGAAAAGTACTATAAATACTTGTGGACATAAATATTTTAAAAATATTTAATATGCAAATGAAAGTATTTGAATATTTTTAAAAACGTACCTAAATATAAATGCATAGTGTAAACTGCAAATAATAAAATAGATATGATGAGTGAATGAGTATCGTTGGAAATAGAATAAAAATCCAGTTGATTAATTAATTTGTGACGGAAATTAATCTTATAGAAAAGGTACTTAAGACTTACAGATATTTAACTTCCGCAAACTAATACTAAGACGAATGTAATGATGTTTAATTTATCAATAGAGTTAGATTATACTGTACATCATAATCCACGAGTATTTAATTAGTTAATCGAGAATTTTTCCTTTTTTTTTTTCAAAAAAATAATTCACGTAAAAAAATATTACGTATTTTATTAAATAAGTATAAATGTTTCGGTAAAATGTTACTTTTTTCGAATATGTTTACCGATATCTGTATTTTATAAGGTTTATTTTTCTGAAAATATTTACGATTCAGCTACTTAATTTCATAAACTTATAACTTTTGAACATTATGGTAATTTACAGAAAATCTACAGTTCTTGATATTGGTGTAAGACTGGTCCAGTTAGACGGAAAATTTTTAATGGTCTCAGCGGATTCCGTCGCTTACAAAATTAAGCCATGCGCCTAATTTAATATAATTAATATAATACGCACGCATAAGCTGTCGCTAAGTGAGTGACCTACTAATGAATTTTTGGAAAAGCATTACTTACGGTTTTATATTTTTAAGTTACTCTTCACTGTGCGTGAAATTGATTAAATTTATATCGTACAGTAATAAATACTAAACAAATATTTAAAAGTTACAAACACCAAATTACCAAACCCGTCAGAAAATGTTTAACATGCCAAGAAAAATTACCAGATAGGTAGTAGATATAATATATAGTGTATTTATAGTGTTGTTATATGGGGTTTGCGTAGTGGAGCCGAGAATAGTGTATTGACTGTTGTGTGTTTTTATTTTCTCGTCTATTTAAGTATTTTATAAAATGCTGATTGAAACTGCATGCATTTAATGCAATTTAATAAACCATGGTAGGTACTATAACTAAATTTAAGTGTCCCGATGTCCCGTAGTAATAAATAAACCATAACAATAGTATACGAATGATAATTAAAAAAAATCGAGTAATGACACTCGTTAAAGATGGGTCACACGCACTTAACCGTAGACTCGTAATCATGTACAGTAGACACCGTTTGTAATGACATTCAAGAGATCAGTAAAAATTGGCCATAATAACCGATGGCTATATTAAATAACTAAAATTTGAAAAAAAAAAAGTTAAAAATTGTATAACATAAGCATAATGAGTGCATATTACTGAAAAACTTGACGCAAATGTTGTGAAAATATTTATTTTTTTCCGGCGCAGCCGGCGTCGACGCGCATTTCTGAAACGCAGTAATCTCTGCATTCTCAAAAGGGCGAATGAGTATATTTTATTTCCTCTTTATTTTTCTTTCGCACGTATATAAATATTAGAGACATCACACTATGTAGCACAGCCTTCGTAGAGATTATACTGCAATATCGGTAGACTTACCGGCAAGGCTTAAAGTAGCAAATAAAACGTGTAATAATATGATCTGTAAGTATACATTTCGTATATATATATATTTATCTGCAGATTTCATAATATATTATTACGTGCATAATCAATATTTAATACGAATTAATTATTGTTTGTAAGGCATTGTTTGTGTATATAGGATTGATTGCCGACGAGACATGTAATATAGTCAATACCTAATTGTATAAATAAAAAAAATATTATTTTTTAAACGTTTACCATAAATCCATAACTAATTTGTAATTCATAATGTGCGCTATTATTCCGACCAAACAGTTGAACTGTTCCAGTGAACTTTTCGAAGAAATGTCAAAAAGAACCCTTTTTAAGCACCGTGAGAGGTAGTTATATACGGGGGAATGGAGTCCACTGAGAGAGAACTAAGCTCTGGACTTCCGGCGATTATGGTGGATCCGATGAGATGACCGCAAGCAGTTTGAGTTGTGCGGACGGTCATGCACGAAAAACGATTGAACCTATACATACATAGTGACTATTCAAATTAATGCACGCACGTCAATATATACGTATGTGGAACGCACTCGGCCGTCACACCATAATAGCGCATTATTTGAATAAACTAGTTAATCGAGAGGAGAAAAACCGAAACTAGGATTCCCTGCAGGCGCTTGAAAATTGTAAGTAACGCGTTTCGTTCGCGTTTTTGAACATAAATAATATATAATAGACAGACCATAGTAAAACAACGATTCAACCGTAGATAAAATAATATATCGTACGACGTTGGTAAATAATTTTTGGACAATGACAAATAATCGGCGAAACTATATGGTCCACGTCAAGTAGATGTGTAATGGCCTAGCGAGAGTTGGCATTTTAATTGGTTTGCAATATTATAAATTACAGTTTCGAACAGTTCTATATGATATGAGCAAAGACATTTCGGGTAACAACGGTATTGCGTTGTTATAATGTCACGTTGACATTTGGAAAATGAATAAATAAATTCGAGAGATTAAAATTATAAACGCGCACGCATGAGTCTTATTATGTTTACGGCCACGAGACTGGATACAATATTGACAGTTTGGTTGTTCACCGAGCGGGTTTGCGAGTGAATGATTGGTTACATCAATTTGCGGTGTCATTTAGAGATTGGTAGTATATTGTCGTCTTTGTCTGGTCTGATAGACTCCGGTACGAAAAAGAGACTGACGTCATAGTATGGAAATTGCACGGCTTATTTTGTATTGTGAATTTGGCAACAATCAATTTATTGCAAGGAGTATGCTCTATTATATGGACCTCCAATATAATCTCGTATGTTCTATAGCGATAAGTTGCAAAATACCAGCCACCGATTAGACGATGAGACGTACCTAAGTCAATCAACGAGAAAAATGTGCATTAATTAATAATGTATGCTACAGTTATTTTATAGATAACAACGATGATGAACTAACTCTTTCCAAGACTGAATAGATAGCACCATGATATTAATGAGCCATCTCAGTTATTTTTTAAAATAATAAGTAGTAAGTACCTATAACTAATTGTATACGGTAGCAGCTTTTGGAATAATACGTGAAAGTTCGAATCGAAGAATACGTATTGCTGTTGTTTATAATTTAATTTTTGTAACGGATATATATTTTTCTTTCGTATGGTGTCTTTGGTGATAAACACGGTGACATGGTGACTTTTAAAAAATAGGTAACTAAATAACTAAATAAAAAAAAATAACTAATACCAATTTTACTAACTAATAACTCAAACAATATAAATTAATTATATGAAATCCTAGACTATATATAAACAAAATAGTACATAGATGACTGCGGTAATGTGTAATTTTGAGGGTGACTGAAAATAATACCTAACACATACAATGATTGCACAGAACTTAATTCCCTTTCTAAAGGTGCACTTCTAGGTTGTGTAGGCAATCTTGTGCCTCACTGCATCCTTTATGGAGCTCTTCTATTTCTCTTTCATATTTTGTTAGCGGGCATAATATTTCGACAATGTGTTTGATGGTATGGTATGGTATGGTATGGTCTTGCCCGCACTGACAGAGTGGAGTATCTGTAATTTTCCATTTATTCAAGAGAAACTTTTGTTTATAAGTAATTTTTTTATTCAATCTGTTTTAAAAAGAACAATAAGAACAAGTGATATTTAGTTAGAAAGTAAAAAAATATAATAAAATAAAAATAAAGTAAAAATAGAAATAAATAAGAGGCAGATTTGACAGTGTGCAGATGCCTCCCAGTGGAATTACTGTAAGTTCATGAGAAACTGGTAAAAAAAATTGTATTACAATAATATTGATTTATCACAATCCTTCAATTAATATTATAATTATTTATCCATTTTCGCATGATGTTAATCTATGACGTATTGATCATTTAATAAATTGTTTTTTCCAAGAAAAATTTGATCTCGAACCTGGGTTAATTTGAAGATTTGAAGACCATCAAAATAAATTATACTATCGATGATCTTAATATTGTAATCACTACTGTTAACAAAATACAATTTGATCTTCCCGAACGCTAAACTTTTCAACCGTGTCTAATCAAAATGTTTTGGTTGGCTCATGACTACAAATATATATATATATACATAAAAAAGATACAACAATTTATCGTTACTGTTGTAGAACTGTGAATTGTTTTGGACATGGTACATGCGTTTGTATACTTTTGAAGATTGATAATTGCGATCGGTACTACTTTGAAACTTTTAACGCGAATTTTATAACGGAAATAAAGAAAAGAGCAACAAAAAAAAAAAAAAAACGAAAGCTTTTTCATATGGTTAAAAATACTTTTATAACATATTACATACTATGGTACAGGTGACACAGCACGCGTTTATAAATATTATGCACCTACGGAGAAGAACAGAGAGGTGAACGTGTAAAGCGATTGCGCGCGTGTGTCCTTATCGGTGGGCGAGAGAGAGTGGTGGGAGAGGTGCTTACATATTATTTATCGGTGACACGGATTATTTCACGGTAATCATTCTTAATTATTCCGATACAAGAAACGTGCCCGTACGGCAATGGATAGGTGCGTACAGCGTACTTTAATTTAGTTGAATGCGACAATCCTCTTACTCCACCGGTTGGACGTATATTAATTAAGTTTGGTGAGACGACTATAATATTATACCATGTCAAAATAAAGAGCAGTGTGTGCGCGATCCTCGTAGATGATAGTGTAAATATTTTATTTTAATGGATTCTAATATTTATTATTGTTCTCGTGTTTGGTCGATTTTTCTTCAGTTAAAATGTAATCATAATAATTTTTCTCTCTCCGTCTCTCCAACTTACACCATTTTTCCTGATAAATTGTCTCCGTATATTAACGGTCATAATAGGTATGAAGTATAATTAATTAATTTTTATTTTCACATAATTTAATCCATATAGTTGTTTTATGTTAACGCATTAAGATTACGGAATATCGCAGACGCTTATTTACTCTGTGCAGTTATTTATATTCACACACATACACACAACCCAGCTACCTCATGTTTGAGATCTCGAAGTTCTATTAATTGTTTGGCATATTATAATATAATTTTAACCGTTAAAATTGAAACGATTGCTATATACAAATTTATTATTATGTAAGAAAAAAAAATTAAATTAGTCAAATAATTCCTTGAAATAAAAAAAATTGGTGAGCTGTATTTGCGAGTTTGATCCCTAATATTTGATCCTATAATAAAATATTATCAGGTATAAGGCACATCTCCAACTAGAAATTTATTTTGATTCAATCTACGAATTTTTATGGGGTTTTATTGTTTTTTTTTTTTAGAAAAAGTAATCGGTTTGAATTATTACACGAGGTTACATTTTAATATGCGTCGTTCACTAAAAGGATAACTGAAAAGCACAATAAGACGGGTTAACTCTGCCTGAATGTCACTGAAGTGGATATTTTATTTAATATTAATTGGCTAATTTCTTTTTACCAGAGTGCATACCTGCATTGAATTTTTCTTACTATTTCGTTTGACTTGATAAATAACAATATTCCCTTACATCTATTTATGTTGGACGTAATTTTTAAAATGTTACACAGAATTTAATCGTATAATAGTGTAACACATCATTTAAAAATATTTTGAATAAAAAAACGCAAAGATAAGTCATGATCATAAACTTTGCGAAGTAAAAAAAAATCTTCTACGTTTCACTGCGTTTAAAAAGTTAAACAATAAAGAATAGTTCAATCAAAGAATCTGGTTACTTCGCTAACTATTAAAAGTATTTTCTACAGCCATTTTGTTTAGGGCTTTAGTTACTTATATTCATTAAAATAAGTACTTGTAATCCTTTTTGCCAGCCGACCGAGAATATTCAAATATTTATAAAGTTTTAAATTGTATCATGGAAATAATATGTGTTAAGATGTACTTTCCAAAATAATCATACAATTTTAACCACGATTTCGATCGAATAATTACACGAAACCAGATTTCATGAATATAGTCGATTAATTTAAAATTGTCTTCAATAGTTCAAATATAATCCAAGTGAGTCGTTTGCTTACAAATCAGAATATAATATATTATAATAATACAGCCTGTATTATACAACGTATATTATCAATATAGCGTACGATTTAAATTTTACTTCATACCGGTATATTGCACCAAGTAACAATAAATTATACTGTTCATAAAATACGGAGCCGTTATGTTTCTCATGATTATTCGTCGAAATATTATTAACGTACTTACGAGCGTGGAAATATTTGAATATGCATTAAATTAGGAGTCGTGATCGTGAATGTCAATGACAGAAGTATAATAATATAAATACCCCTACGACGAGGGGTTGGAGCGTGTATTATAATATCTATTTACCGTCGGTTAATATCATATTAACATTATTATTGTGATGGAATACGCTTCGAGTTTAATTTAATTTTCCGTTCAGTGTACGGACACGGTACCGAGAAAAAGTAAAGTATAATTGCTCAAAACTTGCGCCGTTTGCACCGATATAATGACATTACGTATTAAATAGTACAACACAAAGCGGCTTATTGTAATATTTTCGCCCACGCGAGTGACACATTGAAATTGCAACACGTGAGTTTTGGGTATAATATATATAGTATAATATTATGAATAAACGATATTATTGTCGTCGGTGATGGCCTCACGTCTACTAATATTGGATTATACTTCCGGGAACTCGTTTTTGCATGCGTATTGTCCGACGAGAACTTTTGTTTACAGTACATTATCCGATTATAATTCATAAATAATAATAATAATAATAATGTGATCATCGAATAATTATTGCTCGATATCGAGTTGTAACACCTACGTTTTCAACCGAAAGTTTCGTTATGTGAAATAATAATTAAAATTGATATTCTATAGTTCTATACTATTGTATTTTTATACTCATCGATTTACAGCCGAATTTCAGTTATTTCCCAATTAATATTAGTCATTACGTATCGGACAGAGTGCAGAAAATTGTATTAGTTTTTAAACTTCAAAGACAATTCATTCATAGTATTAAGTTTAGGTGAAACCGTTTGCCGCAGTCACCTTTAGTGCTGTTAGCAATCGGATGGGTGACCACGCGACTCTAACGACCTTCACATATACACTACCCATGAGTTTAATCCTCTACAGTTCCTCAACTTAAAAAAAATCAACATAGATACCATAAAACCCACATGACGAACCACAGTCTCCAAAACCCGCCTAAAAAATAAATTTAAAAAAAAAATGTATTCATAGTTGATTGTTTATCAAAAATTTGGAAAATAAAACAATATATAATTTTTTTTTTAATATCAATAATTCCAATGGCGATGTCGTACAAGTGGACGTGGATGGACACAAGTGAAATCGATTGACTCTGTGGTATGTTGGGATGAAAATATATTTGTTGAGAGGGACACGCAGAGAAGAGAGAGAGTGAGTGACAGAGAGAGAGAGAGATAGACAGAGAGACAGAGAGCCAGAGAGAGATAGGGAAGAGCTGACAGGAGCGTACCAGTGTACCTATATATGTATATGTATATATATATATATATTTATATATTAGATAATATATTTCTGTATGATAATATTATACATATTATATAAACATACGTATAAAAGAATATACTTTACCCCTCACTAAGCCCACTCTCTCTAATTTTTTTACCATAACGGATGATTGGCCAAAAGAGAAGCAAAAAACTGGCGCTTTGAATAAAAGTTTACAAACACAATGTTCGGTGGATATATGCGTTCGGTAATGCAATTTTTTATCTACTCCGTGATATTCTTCAGGGAATGCCGTTCACGATAAGCGGAGGATGGAAAAAAAGAAGAAAAAAAAAAATAATAATGCTATCACGTCTATCGTATAAACATTATACGCGAGGTGCAAGAGAGTATACCTATGTAAGCGTTTGCGCGCTCGTGGCTATTGGTCCAATGAACGACGCGTATCGTATAAAAACCTTACGCGAGAACATCATCTACAGTTCTGAGATTTATAATAAATTAATACAAAAACGTACATGTATAGAATGTCGATTGTTAATCTATTATGCTATTATAGGTATCTCGTACGCGCGAGGAAAAGGCGAACATCTTACTCCGAGTGCATGCATGTTGTGCTTAGCAAAGAAAGACTCGCATGTACGTGTCGTATATACTCGTATTATTATTATTATTATTATTAAAATGTTTATTGTATACCTAATGTACTCGATCGTAGGGTCTAGCGAAAAACGTGTGCGCGATCAAGACTAGATTATTGAGTGATGTAAACTTTCAATTACTGCGAACAACGGCATCGACTCGTCTGCTTAGTATTAGAAAAAATGATTGATGAAAAATTGATTCACAATAGGTAAACTTTGAGGGAATCATATTATTTTTATGTAATATTTTAGATTCTGAACGGAGTGATGGAATCTATTGGTTTTACAATGATGTGTGAGTGTTTTTTTTTCTTTTGTGTCTGAGAACACCTTTTTTGGTAGTAAAAATGCTTCGATTTTCTTAAGAGAGCAACTTTTCTGAAAGTAAAGTGAATGTAGACGGTACTTGGGCAAGTCAAAATACCAACTTTTTCAGAACTTCTTAAAAGCGTCGAAAAAAACGATAAAAATATTATGAAAAAACGGCAAACTTTATGCAAATTCATGTTTTGATAAAATACATTTTTTTTAAAATTCTCTATCTCAAAAACAAAAAATCAAAAACATTTGAAATGTTCACCAAACCTTAACATTGGCCTTTTCTATTCATGGTTAAGTTTTCAAAGTATTTTAACTTTTTTTGACTTATTTATAGACAATTTAAATTTTCGATTTTTCTAAGTTTTTTTTTTTTTTGAAATATCTATAAAATTTATTTAGTTGTCTGAAAACTTTTTAAAATATATTACAAGGTTTATTATAAGTTATACTTATTATAACTAAAAATTATCGGAGATAGTTTTAATCAAATTTTTTTTATAAGCCCACAAATTTCAAATTTCTATAAAATATGTTAAAATTGCGATGATTTGCAAGTTATTTTGTAGTTGAAAACTCATAAAAAATTTTTAGTTTATACTTAAGGATTGAAATTTTAGCATTGGGTTATCCATAAGTTACTCTTCAAAAATCTATAAAACAATTTCTACTGGACTTTAAGAAAATAATTTTATGACCGTTTGAAATTTAAATTTTAACGAAATTGCATACTATTGAATTATATTTCAATTTAAATATAAAATACTATATTATAATTTACCCATTTTATACCAACATATCATCTCCGTTCAGAATCGTTTTTCGTATACAATGATACTTATCATTGCATTCAAATTTAACAAATCCATTGTAATGACCTATCCTTTGAATGAGGTGCACTCCACCCCAAACTGTACAGCAGAACGGGGCCCATCCGGTTCTTTTTTTATATTATTTTTTCAACATCGATCATAATGTTCAATTTTAAATATCCTAGCTGTGTTGTGTAAATTATGTTTTAGAGTCAATAATAAGAGCAAGATATGTTGGTATAATGAGATCCGTTAGATTGCAGAAATTCTAAATTAGAACAGTTTTTTTTTTTTATTAAAATTTGATAACTGATAAAGCTAGAATATTTTGATGTTTTATTTTATCAACAACAAATGCATACTGATAAATAATGTAAATAATCTCAGTTTATACGAAAAAACTAAATAAGAATCTTTATTCGTATATTTATATACTTTTCAAATCTAAAATTTGGCCATGGGCCACTTTTAAAGGCCTTACCGGGCCACAGGTTGAGTTTTATCGGATTAAATTGTGCACGGTGGGTTGATCAGCAAAAAAAGAATGGAAAAAGTTATACCATCTTCTTTTCAAGTTGCCGTCGATTATTTTCACGGTTACGGTTGCCAAGGATAGAAATTACCGTGAACTTAATTATATATTTAAGTTAAAATTTTGATATTAATTTTTTTAATAAATAACACAATATAATATGTATATATAAAATTTTTAATATATTAACCATACATTTTTGTTAATAAGCAAAAAATGTATTTTGTGAATAAAGGACGGGTGTAGACATCATTTATCCTAATAAATGTATTGTATATAGGTATGATATAGTGTAATCCGAAATAACAGACTATAATGAAATGAATTATTTCGAAAAATGAAACTTCATTGAATTAAATTGTATAATATACGTAGCCCGACGACAATGATTGGTGTTTAATAGTGTTGATTTTATATCGGTAAGGTGCGTATGATTAACGCAACATCTTCATTCTGGCCAATTTATTTTGGATACATTAAAAATACGTTAATATCAAATGCATATTATATATAAATATCTAACTGATCTCTAAGTTGTCAAAAAGTACATAAGAAATTATATAAATATATCAAAAGGAGTATATTATACATAATTAATATGTATTGAATATGCATACATCTCGCCAGTCATTTTAGGTTAATTAAACATTTGGGGTCAAAGTCCGAGGATGGACATCATTATTAATTTTGACATTTCTGAAATCACACACATTTTATGCAATATATACCCCTTTCGGTTCAAAGGACGTCTTTATAATTCCATTCCTGTATAGGTTTGACATTTTCTAATAGTGGGCACGTAGGTACAGAATAAAATCGTATGTATAAAAAATATATACAATCTTAATTTTTTGGTTAATATAATATAACATCAGAGAGAAATTTAATCATCATTGTAAAACGCAATAGTGCATATTGCATGAGAATAATACTTGCTCGCTGTACGTTGATGACATAATTTTAATAGCAATATTCCTATTTTTCTAAAACGCTAGTGTATTTTCAGGCTCAAGCAAAGTAAAATATTAGAAAACAATTAGTAACGATTCGAAGGCTTTGAAAACTAAAGATATTTTATTGCTTATCGATTTATTTTTTTAATGATATTTTATAGAATATATATATATATATACATAATGCACCGACAATTTCACTAATATAAATTGTCTCGACAATCCATACCATTTGGTATAGTAATAAAATAATAGGTAATAATTATAATATCTCATTTCGATCCGATTCAGTGTCAAGTCGGTAAAGGAATCTAAAATCATACGAAAGTCAGTGGTTTTCAATATTTTCGTACATTACCAATCCAATTGTAATTATGCATTATTCATCGTCATAAAGTAGATAACATGTCCCTTGTTGTTATGGGTTGCCGGGATCTTACAGGATGTCCAATAATGTATCTGTACTTCGGAAGGGTCCGTAGAGAATATTTGGGTGGGCTGGAAAATGTCAAAGGCAACCGATCGGGAACAAAGGTGGGGGGAAACTTATATAATCAGAAGAGGTTGATGCCTGGTGGGGGAGGAATATCTGAGATATTTTCAATTTTGTATTATATCACATAAATACTTGTGCTGACCAATATACAAATGGGAATTTAAAAAAGGAAAATTATGAAATTTTCATTCAAGAATTAAAATCTATTGCATTTGGAAGGCGTAACACAGAAGTAACATAAGTAAATCATTTTTAATTAAACATAAGCAATGTTACCGTTAAAAAGAAAAAAATCAATCCGTATCTAGTAATTTCAAATTTTTTATAGTATATAATACCAAAATATTAATCATGTCAAAAAAAAAAATTTAATCGATAAATTAATACCAATATGACCAATTCGATACACGCGTCAATGCATTATTATATTATATGTGATTATGAATAAAACAGATGTATTTTAAATACTTTAATAATTTTTCCGCTCATAGTAAAGAGAGTAAACCATGTTTGAAATCATTAGAAATAATATAGAACCATGTGTTTAAAAAAAAAAAAATACTAAAATAATCCCAATCGTTACAATATCAATCAATTCGTTGTACATCACCTGCGGACATCTAATCGCTTAAAGTATTATATAGCGAATATATATATATATATATATATACATGTATCTTGAACACAGAACTACCCCTACTCATCTACACCGTCTTCAAACGAATAGATACTATTGCAGTAATAATAATATATGAAATATTGAATCATTTATCTTTAGAGAGATCCGTTCAGAGCGAGTTGGTGCTCCCGGAACATCGAATGCTTAATGGCGAGTAGCTTTCGGCGATCTTTTCATAATAGAAAAGTTGTACTGAAGTACTTTTCTGATGAAAAAGAAAAAAAATCAAAGAAACTTTGACATTTGAAAAACAACCGAGAAGTTCCTGAAGGACCCAACATTTAGTCGTTTTTCGCTATGAAGAACTTAAGAGCAACATTCGAGACTTGATTAGGAAATAATTCTGTATTCCTTATGTGTACAAACTTTTTTTTTTATCATATTCTTTATTCGGTATGATTTTGTACGTTGTACGTTAAATTTGATTTTAAAAAGAATTGAGATTATTCCGAATTTTATTTCAACTATTATAGTCAACTTTCACTGAATAATATACTTACCTATTTTTGTCGATATATCTGGTCCAGGTATCACGTAATTGTCTTTTTTTAATAATCATTTAGAACGTGATTAGAAATAGTTATCATTGGTTTGTTATCACTATAGTGAAACATTTTCTTCTACATTGTAAACATAATATATAAAGCCACGGTGTATAGTACAAAGATTAAATTGACTTATTCTATTGAATTGTAAAAAAACAATAACACTATAAGGCTTGAATTTGTATGCGATTGCTTATTTCAATGTATATAATTATATACAAGTAGTTTATTTCTTTTTCAGTATGTGGATATCTTTTTTTTTCTTTTCTATATGGGTTAATATACATAATTATCGCATATTTTTGAATAATTGTATACAATATAACATGCATATATTTTTATAAATGGTTAATAACGTAATAAGTTGTAATTTAGGTATTTTGAAAAATTTGTATGGAAAGATTAATATATTTTATCATGTATAATACGTTGTGTTATTATTAATAATAAATAATATGATGTAAAGATTTTTTTCCGTTTTTACTATTTTCAATTAAAATTGGTATTTGTCGTCGTAATTAATTTAAATAAAAAAAAATATTATAATCGCTCGTTCTGGCCGTGTAAAAGTGGTTTGTAAACAACATATTACAAAGTAGGAGCACACCAGTATCGCAATTGTATTCGTTGCGGAAAACGGTTGTACACGTGGAAAAACTGACACGTCAATCCCCGCTATCGACAATACTGTAATATTGAAACCGCGTACAGGACGCGCGTCATGGAGATATAATGACGCTTTTCGGTTCGAAAAGATCGTAGTTTTTGCGACGGGGAGTCGAATATTATTGTGGCGTACATTATGATAACGCACATTTCGTCCTTCGTCCGGTTGGTGGTGCAGAAAACGCACATTCGTGTGTAAACTACGCGGAAAACTATAATATCCAAAGACAATGCGTATGAAACAATAATATACCCGTGCACATAACACATATAATACATATATAATATACGTGACGGAATTAAAATGTACCAGGGAAATCAGTTATTTATGTGGCGAAACTGACCCCCATTGTACGGAGGTCTTTGTGCGGAGAGTGGAAGCAGTATGTGGGCATGTGTACCCGCAGCTACATAATAATGTAAAATATATAGTGTGTATGTGTATGTGCATCTACGTTTCACGCGAGCAGAGCTATACGTAACGTTTTGAACGAGTGCCGCATTGATTTAGGTCACTCACGATAGTGTGTTGCGTGCGTGTGTGTGTGTGATATGAATAATATATAGGCCGAGCTGAGCTGTGGTCTGAAGAAAACACGCTGCCCCGTCGGTCGTAATCGTACATTTAGTGCACACACGACTACGTATTGTAATGTACACGTAATGAGTCTGAGACCGCTTATGATGGCTATAATAGTGGGATTACATTTTATTATTATAATATGGTGTACGTGCGAAGACCAAACACGGTGCCCGTTATATTCATTGTCAAGGAAAAGTAAATAATAAACGACATATGAATTCGAATCGAATGTTGCTCGTTGTCGTTCGATTTTGGCCTCCCTCACCCTTCCCCTTTTATATATTCGGTCTTTTTCTCTTGCTTATGTTTTGGCACGTGAACAACTACGGCATAATGTCACAGGGTTTTTATTTAATTTTTTTTTTTTACTTCCATTTTTCACGAAGCATCGGGTATACGATATCAATATCACGCGTATATACTCACATCGTCCCGATGTCAATATACGCACATGCACGATTATATGCCATTTCAATTATTCAAAACTCAATTATACGGCGCAACGGCCAACGGTGCGTATTTAACGGTAGAACAATGTTTCGCACAAACGGTTAGAAACACACCTGCATAAGTTTGCAGGTACACTGAAAACTATACGTGCTCGAACCCGGGCTGTCTGTTTTTCCAATTTCCTGCCATTGATTGTTTGATTTACGAGTTAATAATATTGTAAATTATTGGATAATATATTGACCTGTTCGATAACGTCTCACACGGTCATTGTTCGCTTATGTAATATTTTAACGCAACGAAACGCATTCCAGCACAATCCATTGCCGTACTATAGAGCACTATATAAGTTTTTAAATCCCCCTTCCACCAACAACGGTCAAGCCAAATGGTTTAGTAGTTTATCGAAAGTATATATTTTTGTTCAAACCATGATTCGCATACTCGTGTGCCACACATCATGTTTTATGTGCTTACATAGATATATGTAAAAGTATCATTTCATTTGCGCTATTGTATTGTTGCCATGTATTATAAATTATAATGTACTCGTGTTATATACTCGTATTATGTTATCTAATTGTGTTGAAGTAAATTTCGATTTTAATCTAAGTTTTTTGAACATTGAACTAATCTCACTATGTATAGCCCAGTCGATACACTTATGGTAATGTGTATATTTATTGAAATTTAATAAACGAAAACGTATTTAATTGTTTCAGTATTTAATCTTATAGGCTTTATACATATAGGTTATTATTGCATAGAAATATTTTGTAGCTTCAGCAGCAATTTAATTGAAAACCAATAAAATTATCAACTCTGAAATGTCATTATAGCTTTATAGATACGTATCTAAACGTACAACAATCACTGCAATTCGCTTCTATTTTTTACGACAGTAATAAATAATAATATTCCAAACAATCTAAACGATATGATTATATAATGTTGATGACAATGGTATAAAATATGGTAAAAAAACGAATTTCACGATTTCGTCGGCTCGCTGAATCTTATAACGGTTGTTGGTTTTTTTTTTTTTTTTTTAACGAAACTAAACGAATATATTATTATTCAACCTCCAAAAAAACGCGTGAAAGGTATGCTGCAGCTTATTGCTACTCCTCAGATGATCTGGGAAGTTTTTTCCCAGCACCTTTTTTTGAGATAAAAATATTATAACTCGTCTCCAGGTTTGTTACGCAAACTACGGAACAATGTATATTATAATAACGACACGTATAGGTGAGGTCAAAAAGTTTTGTCCATACCAGAAGCTCTTGTACGTGCATGATTAAAAACCAACATTTTCTCCGGCACACTACCTATATATTAACACTGCGCTATAACGTTCGCACAACATTTAATTTACAAAAGTTCGACCGTGGTTCAACTTGATATTATATGCTTGTTCGTATACTATATAATGATGTACATTACAATGTCGTAGGTAATTTTATTTTTTTCAATTTAACAATTACGGAAACTGGCATAAAAATTATTATATGGTAGCGGAGGCAAAGTGCTGCTAAATATTTTTAAATATTATAAATATTTTTAATAAAACAAAAAATTGAAAAATGTATTCATTTATATCTATCCAAAAACGTAATATGAGTAAGACGTTATGTAAAAAAAAATATTTAAAACATTTGAGTACATCACATTTTTATTTATTTATTTATCAAGATTTAATTGATAATAATTAATAATTACAGATAAATAACTGCAAATGAAAGATGTGCGATTAAAGAAGAAAAAACATAATTGAATATGATGAAAATGATCAAATATTCCATTAATGACGAAATATTTTAAATTTTTAATTCATCAAAAAAAAAAAAAAAGTTTTGTTCTAGGAAAATAAAAAGATGGCCACTACGACTGTTTTATATATATTATGATAATATTGTGCCTGCAGCGTTTTGCACTAATCGTCATCCGATCTCCAAAAGTATATTATAATACGTTAAACAGCAAATGCCCAGATGGCGTTGAATTCAATGATTTCTTTCATTTCATTTTTATTTTTTTATTTCGGCAAATGATTAAAAGACACAATACACGCGTTATTAATATCCAAACTTGTTGAATACGATGGCGAAAATAGTTTTTAAAAATCTCTAGCTGCTTATCCTTACGAGGAATATCGGGCACCGAAGTTTGAGAAACATTACATAATATAGTTGCTGCAGATAATATTATTCTACAATATGTACGTATACCTTTGTACACACGTACGTGTCTGGAAATTTAGTACAACTTCCCGAAGTATATTGTCATCATGTGTTTCGCATGTGTGAAAGTTCTGTTGAAACGTACGAACTCACGGTAGACGCGTAATACACTAATATTGCCATAGATTATATAGTGTTTATGATCAACAATACTACATTATTGCTGTACCCGTTATTACAATTACAGTCTTGCATTAGGGTGAAACCAATTGTTGTGAAAAGATAAATTAAACACGCGAACGCATTTTACAAACTCACCCGACGTTCTTCGTAATTATATACCTGTATCGGGTATGCTACTACATATTATAAAAATATGGGGTGCCGTGAAAATTGATATTTCGGTTACCGGTTTTCATTCAAACGAAGCATACGAGCCAACTCCGATGAATATTATTATACACATAGATATACCTATGATATGTATGATATTATATGATATTTATTTTACACTGTATGGCATTATGTTCCCGTATTATCACTGAAATTCCGATTGCTATTATGTTGTACCAACTCGAAATTAATATTAATTTTATGTTCCAATTATCAGAAATAAAAATGTGATATATTTAATATAGTTTCCATACGAAAAAAAATATAATATTAACTATTCATAATGATATTATTACTGCTCAACTATAAAATCAGACATGAAATATCAATGCATTTAATATTTAATTACAATCATTAAGTACCTACTTAATATATGTGTACAGAGTATTTTATTTTTAAAATAAAATGTAAAACGTAGTAAATTATATCTATTTACTTATCTCATCCATTTATATTAATTTAATAATATTTGAAATACACAATGCTAAACGTGTGTGTGTGTGTAGTGTGTGTGTGTGTATCTATGTGAGTTCTACATACCATTATACTATATCAGTATAATATCAGTCATCAAATTTGTATTCTCTTCACTCAAACAAGTAAATATATTTTAGAGTACACAAAGACTAAGATTATAAATGTATTTAATATATCTATCATCGGAGAAAAAAATAAAAATTTTCCAAATACATTTTAAGAAATAAGTTTTCTTCAAACGCTAGAACTTTTTTTTGTTCAATTCTATATAGATAAACCACGATTGCTTTTTAAAAGTATGAATATTTCAAAGGTTATAAAAACAAGAATTATTATTTACTTTTATTAGTTTTTTCTCGGAAAAAAATGGAAAACCAATCAATTTCGTTCATTTTGTTTTGAGAATGATGAAGTAAATAATTAAAGAATCGGAATGTTGATAAATTATTTTGAAAACTGAGCTACCTTACGGCAAAGCTATCTAAGTAGCACTAAGAATTTACAACAAAATAAACTCATGAGAATTATTTTCTAATGTTTTTAAAAATATCCGGCGAGGGAAATCTCTTAAAAACCAATGTTCAATAATTAGTCCGTTACACAATAATTGCACTCGAATTCGTTCCATAAAATTATATCATAGTCTTATCATTTTGTTTGGAATTTTCTTTTCGGACGGTTGTACCATATTTTGTCATCCACATCTACTTCGAATTTATGACATTATTGATATTAATTAAATATCAAATCAAAATAACGGTTGGACTATAATAAATCTCTGTTATTTGTTAAAAATCTGTCGAGTTATTTTCCATATGACATTGAGTTTAAAAAGATAATGATATTCTGTTCTTTTCTTCAATCTCCATTGGTAATAAATATTCGGTTGACATCTGAGCCACAAACGCTATCCAAAGTCAACAACTTTACATCGTTAAAATTATTTCAAGTTTGTATTGAAATTAAAACGTTGAACGGACGATGATGGTATTTTTTTTCTCGTTTTATATTTAAATCGCTTTAATAAACAAACCTTAATCATTACGGGATTTCATAGAAACTAATATTTCCCCTCGAGTATTTTCTTTTATGCCCTAAAAAAAAAAACTAAAATAATAAAGGGTTCATACCTATAGGTATAATTTTAAAAGAGTATAAGTACGTTCGAAAAATTTCAATTTTACGTTTTAATTTTTACTGATGTTAACCGCGATTTTGCTCATGTTTTGTTGTTTTTTTTTTATTATCTTAGTTGAACCATTTTAGTCTCATTTTTAGTTTTATAGTTTTTGTCCTCTGAAGTGAAGTTATTTTTCAAAGCCAATTATGTATTCGCTTAACGAAAAACGATTTATATTTAGTAGAATTTTGATCGACTGAAAAATAAGTATAATCGAATGTATAGTTCTATAAGGTTTTTCAACTTCAATTGATAATTAATTGTTATTTGGACATTAACACTAAAATTACATTACGCAATTCCAAGCAATTTTCAAATTCTTCAAAGTGAAAAAATAAAACTACTTCCAAAAACTAAAGGATCTTGTAAACAATATTTTATCGGAAAAATAAAAGTTTTAAGACCCAAATTAAGGACTTCAGAATAATGTCTAAAACACACACACACACACATATATACAAATATATGGGCAAATAGATATAATTTTATTTGGTTAGGTATAATAGTGTTAAATATTTGTCTGTATTTTTTTATTTTAATAATCTGTAAAGTTGTAACTTGATAATGTTCAAAACTAATATTTAAGATAGTAAAGATAGTAATGGTATAAAATAAATTTAATTAATTAAACAATTGCTATATTCCATTAATTTTAAATTTATAAGAATTACACTTTATGTATTATATTTTCATTCTCATATTGAATATGTACATACTTGCAATACAAGGATAACATTTAATTTTTAATGGATTTTAAACGGTTTACTTGTGTAAAAATGTTGATGGTTTAACTTCTGCTTAATAAACTTTCAACGTTAATCAATATAAATTTTTAATTTTTTCGATTTATAGAAAAATTATATTATTATTCAATTTAATGTATATTATCAAAGCTGTGAAAATTATTAAAAAAAAATTATCAATATCCTATGTAATTAATCAATCCTCATAGGATATTCTATATTATCTTTATTGTGTTTTTATTAACTATAATATTTTGTTACTGTTGGAAACGATCGACTTTAAACATAACTTTTTGGTTTTCAATATTCGACCCGGTGCTTTTCAGCCCACACAAGGTTGAATGAACGTGGGTCCCAATCACGTATATTATGCAGAATATAAAAAGAACTCTGCGAGTCTCAAGGCATTTGCATACGTTATTATTTAATTCTATTTTTTGTTTTTATGTAGGTATGGACTAGGGAGGTAGTGGAGAGAAAAGATAAAAAAAGACCGTCTCCTACATTCCGTAAAAATTAATAAAATCGCTATGTCTACATAACTTCGTGGTTTAATATGTTTTTCTAGACAGGAAGAATTTTAGAACGCGACTGCGAGTTACGATTTTTGTCTTAAGTGAGTATCACCACCACCGTACATAACGAACTATTTTATCTCGCTCAAAAGTATTATATTATATTTTTATCATGGACTCGGATCCTATTATTAAGATATTGGGGATCTCATCCCTCCACTTAACATCATCCCTATGTGGCTGTGGGTAACTTTGCTCATAAATAACTACGTGTTAGCCGTAAGCCAGGAAAACATTATTATTTAACAATAAAACTGGACTAGATATAACATAGTGTGTTACATCGTATCATTGATGCTAATCAATTACACAAAATTCCATATTATATATTCTATGTTATACATATGGACGATATATTTTAAGTAGATTATTGTTTTAATTTCTTTCTCTTATTTTACGACGTATTAAATTATGCGATACATGCGATTATAAGATCTATAAATATTCCAATAGTGCAAATAATATTTATTTAAACGAATCAAGCATATGTAAATTCAAGATAAAAATAACAAAAGTTGGTTATTAGTTATTACGAACAAAAATCATTAAAACATCATAGCCTTACGAGCAATATAAATCGAACGGCAAAAAATTAATATTCTATTATATTACACATTATAACGAAATATTATGTAAATCGTGTTGTTTCGACTTATATACAGGGAAATGAAATTTCGTTTGCGAGTGACGAATATTAAATTATACATACATAATATTATCAGTCAGACGATTACGGGCTGTATGTGGAACGGTAGGAAAATGCGGTTATTTTTATCGAACGAACATGAATGGTATTTCTCCTCTCCTTTCATTCCGAAAAGATGAAAAAATTTACGAACCGGGAAAAAAGAGACACGTATGAACGTCAAGCATTGCATGCAGTCATAATATTAATAATAATAATAACAATAATAATGAAAATAACAATATTAATATAAATAATAATAAATGCTAATAATGTGTAATACTGTAATACGTGCATACAGTACACGATCGCGTATTTTAATGCGATGCACAAATGCACCGCGAGTACATGTTATAATATTATTACGCGTTCATATATTTCCGAATATCGTAGAATTGCGAGTGCCTATCACGGGGGGTTTTATAAGCACGCGCTCTGACGTGTGTGACGAATATTTCCAACGAAACGCCTAATGATTTATGCACAATGTACCGCCGTATTATTATGGTTGATGGTTCACTATGTAATTAAATTCCATGGGTATATCGATATATAATATCTACAGTCTACACCATCTGGGCGCACGTAAATGTCAAATTTGGTGTAGGCGCACAAAAAAAAAAAAAAAAAAATAAAACAAAAACAAAAACTCACACACACATGCATAACGTATGATTGTGTCATTTTATTGGTTTGCATACGATTATATATATATATATTCGATAGATTTTCATTCGGCTAGCGTTAGTTTATATAATATACCTAGCATGGTTCTCGCGTCGGCGTCGTTTGAATACGTAATGTCACTGAATAAAACATGCGTTTGCCGATCGTACATTAAATTTTTTATTTTTTTTTTCACAATAGCACGCGTATATCCATACACCTATAGACCTATATTTTTGTTTTATTTTTATTGGATTGCGTCATTATTTTATCGGCTATTTAATGTCCGAACGATTGTGAAACACGCAAAGAGTAACAATTTGTAACGGAAATATAATTATTACCAACGGTATGGTTGGTGTACATATTATAATCATTTTTAACCTTTATTTTTGTATCTCGTCTTATTTGAATTTAAATTGTACCCGTAATAAATATAAATGAACTATAAATAAATTTAATGAACATTAGTTATTATATAACTACACTACTATATGCGTACAATAATGTATGCTTTGCAAAGAGTATTTACAAACAAAAATTAATCGAACACATGCCTTTCGTCCAAAGGTGACGAGAATCAAGATTTTTCTAAGATGTTGATATTGATTATGCGGCTGAGGAACATTGTATTCGTTATTGTCGGTAGTAAAGAATTGCCTCGCCTCGGTGAACGTGAATACAAAATTAAGTGAAATGTAAACATGAACGTACTACATATGCCCACAAATGTAAATCTTTCTAAAGCAATATGGCATGACATAGAAGATTGTTGGTAGAAACTTGTTAACAAATACGTTGAGTACAAGATAAACCTTGTCCAAACAAGTATTGATAAATCGACATAAGTAAAAAACAATACTATAAATATTAAAATACTATAATATCGTCACTCATGTCAGTTATGCACCGCAATTGCCTATACATAGTGCCGTCTTACAAGTAACTATTTCCATTATATTATTAGCTTATAAATATATTTACAATTATTACGAAATAACAATATAATATGTATTTTAATAAGTCAGTAATGTTATAGGAGAATACGAGACAAAAAAAAAGAAAAATTAGTGATTTCACTATTTTACCACGATGAGTATAATATATTCAAATAATATATAGTATATTATACTGATTAATGATTATATATTAATTTCCAATGAGCCACCAGGATTTACATAGAGAAATTCTTCCCATGTTATAGAAGTTATAAAATTATTTTTTTTTTAAAGACTCGTGGGCCTAGACATTTTTTGTTAGCATTAGTTATTAGATATATGTAAATCTAAATGTTTTATTAAAAATGGGTAAAATGAATTTTTTTATTTTATAACTTTTAAGACTAAAAAAATAAACTAACCAAAAAATATTAAATAAGTCATGAATTTAATGAAAACTAAAAGTTGAACCATCAATAATTTCACAAAAATTAAAAAATATTAATTTTTCTAATTTTTTTTAATAAAACATTTACCTATATTTTACAAATTATAGTCAACAAAATATATTTAGCCAAGAGATTCTAATGAAAAAAAAATGAGAAATATTGCTCTGTAAATTCTGGTGGGACACCCTAAATACATTTTTTTCGAATTTTATTTATAAACTATATGGGCTATTCTTGTTATCATTTGATATAGATACACATGCTGATTACATTTTCTTTTTTCCTTGGGTCAGCGTAGACATATTAGTATCCAATAAAATAAGATCAATATCTATTTTTTTTAAAAAAATAAAAATAAAAACATAGTAAAGAATATGAAAAATTATTTTGATTTGAAACCCGTAAGAGTATCATATACGGTATACATTTTTGATTCAATATTTACTTGCCTCTAATTAGTCTAATAGTATAATTTATGATGTTTGACAATATATATTTTAATTCTTTAATTCTGAGCAAGGAAAGTATATTAATAAAAAAAGTACTTTTGAGTCTCTTTTTATATATGTATAACAAATTGGCTATTGTAAACAGATTGTATATTAGGAAAGTGGTATTTTGTGATTTTACTGCATTTTTCGAAAAATTAGAACACACAAAATTAAATAAAAAATCGATAAACCACGTGAAGTGTATTTTTACCCATTATTAAACATCCTTTTATAAACATTGCCTGTTTTGGAAGTAAAATCTCCGCAGAATCACGTACTATTTTTAACGAAATATTCTTGATACATAGACATTAGACAATGATGTGTTAAGTAGTTAAGGTTGTGTTAGATTTTGCTGTTGGCCAGTTTTTGAAGATAAATTCTCAAATAACTATTTTCCGTTATTATTTTTAAATAGGAAATTAAGTACACATAACAATATAACATAGATCGTATGTATAAAAATAACGCCAATTTATAATCAGAATTATTTTTTATAAAATGTCACTATGGATTTTTTTTAAACAAAATGTGGATAATTATACAGAATGTACCTACCTGTGGAAGATCTGACAAATTTTAAAAAAAGATATACAAGTATCAGTATTCCATTGTGACACCATGTATTCATGCAAGCTACAAACATTTAGTCATTGCATCTCTCCCCGGGTCCTGACTGTGCCTACTCGACTAAAGGATACTGCTTTGATTTTTAATATTTTTATCTAACAATTAACATGCAGTGTTTTCGAAACCGTCCACTAATACTCCACAATCCTTGTTTTACGACTAAATTTTAAGGAATTTTTTACGCATACATCCGTAAAAAAAAAAAAATAATAATAATAAAAAGTTTAAATATTATATAAATTATCTCTGCCATGGCTTACACTCGAGTAAGGCTTTTTACTGCAATTACAGATTTTGCGATCATATATTTTATTAACGAGGCTTAACAGACTGCAGTATTAGGGTTTTATACATAGGGTGTTCATTGGTATATATATTCTTTTACATAACATGGAACGTACGGATTTGCATAAATTGTAGCATACACTTACTGAACTGTATATAATAAGCACAAAAGCCTATTTTTATACCGCTCTTATGTGATGTAGCATTTTTAATCATCACTTATAAAGGCGATTTTAATGAAAAGAGGGATACTATATTACTGTCTCGGATATTATCTTGGGAATACAACCAACGGTTAAATGTTATACTTAAAAAAAATATCCTCACTGCACCCTTCCCGTGAATGCACTCAAAGTCTTGGCTTTGAGGAGGAGTCCACTGTTTTATATCAGTACACGGTGGACGAAGTGCTTCGATAAAACAATGGCACTATGATTGACGGTTCAAAATAATTGTTTTGTATATTTTAAATTGTAACATTGCTCGGATACTTACCGCGATAATGCGCAGGATCAGCGTGTTTTGCTGATAGTCGTATTCAAGACCGAAATTGATTTGGCCCACTTTCTCAGATGGCACGGCCGGTGGTTCTTTGTTCAGCTCGGTCAGTGATTGGCAACGATCGTGCTAGAATCATAGCACAACGGAAAAAAAAGATGTAGATTATAGCAGGTTCCATTAGTCACATACGTACAGAGGAGTTAATAGGCTTTTTAACATTGAAAAATTGTTTCAAGTTTTTTTCGTTAAAAGCAGAACGATTTTCCCACGAAATATTTTCTCATAAAAGCGTCTAAAGGACATGATCATTATATAGGTATACCGTAATAAGTGGATATTCAGAAACTTCCGAACACACCCACATACGGCACACACACCTATACATATATACGACGTATATATGAGTATGATTATAACGTTCAAACGTCATTCTTAAACCTGAGATACCAGCTTTTTTGCATGCGCGTGTGTATATATGTATGTATGTGTGTATGTGTGCGTGTATATATGTGCACAAATTTTTGCCAAGCGGCGATACCCATCTAACTTTAAGTCGAGAGGAATCATTGGAGAAAATAATATTATTATAAAGTTTATTAAAAGTTTTTACTCGAGCGCTAATTATACCGATATGATGACGTGATAATTATATACCCACAGTAATCGAATTTGGACTCAAATAGTGAAGTAAAAAAAGGATTTTTATGACATCTTACGCTGATATCAGAAACGAAAATACACACTATTTATATATAACACTATGCTCATAGCTACGGAATATCCGTCTTTCTGGGTCAGTAAAAAAACATAGTATTTTTTTAGCCTAGCAGTTTATTACAGAAATCGAGAGATACAATTATTTTACAAAAATAGTGTATACATTAAGTATAAAAAGAACCGAATAGGCCTCGTTCTACTGTATAGTTGGGGGTGAAGTGCACCTTGTTCATAGGATCTTTCATGACAATGGATTTGTTAAATTTGAATGCAGTGATAGATATCATTGTATACGATTAACGATTCTGAACGGAGATGATATGTTGGTCTAAAATGGGTATATAATAATATAGTATTTTATATTAAAATTAAAATATAATGCAATAGTATGCAATTTCGTAAAAATTTAAATTTCAAACGGTCATAAAATTATATTCTTAAAGTCCAGTGGAAATTGTTTTATAGATTTTTGAAGAGTAACTTATGGATAACCCAGTGCTAAAATTTTAATCCTTAAAAATTTTTTATGAGTTTTCAACTATAAAATAACTTGCAAATCATCGGAATTTTAACAAATTTTATAGAAATTTGAAATTTATGGGCTTATAAAAAAAATTTGATTTAAATGATCCCCGATAATTTTTAGTTACGATAAGTATAACTTATAATAAACATTGTATTAAATGTTCAAGAGTTTTCGGACAGTCAAATAAGTTTTATAGATATTTCCAAAAAAAAAACTTAGAAAAATCGAAAATTTAAATTGTCTATAAATAAGTCAAAATATGTCAAAATACTTTAAAAACTTAACAACCTATAGATAACGTCAATATTAATATTTGGTAAAAATTCCATGTGTTTGCCTTATTTGGGTTTTGAGTTAGAGTAAATTTCAAAAAATGTATTTCGTCAAAACGTGAATTTGCGTAAAATTTCCCATTTTTTCGTAATTTTTTTATCGTTTTTTCGACGTTTTTAGAAAGTTTTAAAAAATTTGATTTTTTACTTAGTCGAGTACCATCTACATTCACTTTCCTTTCAGAAAAGTTGCTGTTTAAAAAAATCAAAGCATTTTTACTGTCCCATAACGTGATGACAGGCACAAACCCAATAGATTTCATTACCCCGTTCAGAATCTAAAATTAAACTAAAAAAATGTAATAAAATCTTTTACAGTGTAATTTTATGTCTGTCAGTAGATTCCCAAAGTTTGGAAGTTTCATCTTATCAAACGCAAAATGTATTATTTATGCTAGAGCGATTATTTTTTTCGTTAATTAATCATTATTGCCATGTAATTGTTCGAATTCAACCAATAAATTATAATGAATATGTGTCATACTTAAATACTTTTAAGTATTTTAAATAAGTAATGAAATATTAAACTCAATATTTGGTTATTCAATTTTCTTTTTTAATCTACATACTAGAAAAAAATTAATTTCATACCCTGTGTTCAAGTGTGTGTGCAGAATGTAATGATGTATTCGCGAGAGATTATACTCGTGTTCTACAGCTTAACAAGAAAAATGTAAATATTTAGTTCTTTAGCAATATACGCATTGATTTCGTGTTATTATTTATAATTTAACAATTTTCATAAGATATATAGAATATAATACTCAACCCTGCGATGGCTCTTCACACTTGAATTTTGAATTATTAATGTCTCCTGCGTACCTACCAAATGCGCTATAATATCGTGTTTGTCACACGTATATATGGTTATAATTATTAAGTGTACACAATCAAACGTAATTTTTTACGAGACCTATAGTATATTATTATATATTTATAAATTGTTTCGATTCGTTGCCATGCAATATTATTATTATTAAATGTATTAATGAAATTGTTATGGAATGTTGGCGATCACGATTAAATTTTTATGATGGTTGTCAAATATTATGGAAATGTATGGAGAAAAAATCCTTCTGACTTGGTACACGCAAGCGTATGCATATCATGTACATGTCCTGAGCAGTAAAAACGACGCTTGACTATAAAATAACACATAAGAATAATGCCATGTTTATTAAGTCTGGCAGACCGTATATTCGTGTGCAATACACGACATTGTATAAACGTATAGAATTACATACATGATACATGCATAGTGCATATTAATGTGGCGTTACAATTATTATGTATGGTACTGTACACAATGTGCCTTTGCGTATTCAAAATATGTAAACAAAACCAAACGTTTATAATAATTGTTTTTCCTGGATTTGTATACGGTATGATATTTCAAAAAAAATCTCAGTGCTCGTGTTGCCGATTATACGTCTTATTTTGACGTAAATTTATGAATTGACGTTGATGACGTGTTCATATTATTACCGAAGGGTAAATCTATGATTTAGACTTTAGAAAAACTATGGCATACCTATGTATACTTCTTTAATTTGAATTAATCGCATTCATGCCCGAACACGCAACCTCACGTAATACGTACAATTTATGTTTATAAAATATAAATATATATATATATTTATGTGTAGGTATTAAATATATATATATTGTACGGATATGAATTTAATACCAAACAAACGTTTTACCGGCAATAAATCGCGACGGGAAAACAAAATCACTCGTTTCGTGCGTTGGCACGCTAGTAAATACACACGTATTATAAAAATACAACTACTATGCATTTAATACTTGCTACATATTCACCAGCATGTTTATACATTACGCACGTCTAGTTTTGTCCAACGTTAGTTCGAGTTAGTTTGAGTGAAATAAAAAAATTTATGAGAAAACCGTCCAAGTCATGTCAATTTTCCAATACCTTTTTATACAAGTGGGTACGCATTATAGTATAGTCATAAATAAACTATTTGTTAAATGCTATGAAGGGATGAGAATCGTCGTAAGAGTTGCTAATGAAGTTTAGATCTAATTATATACATTGGTAAATGTTTACTATAAAAAAAAATCTTAAGATACAAGTGAAAAAAAAAAAACAGAGAAAGAAATTCGCGTATGGGCTGATTAAAAAAAAAAAAAAAAACCTGAGGACAACAAATAACAAAGCTAGAATAAAGAACGATCTTGTATAATACAGACCATACGAGCCACTATAGTATACTACTAAATCGAACCCAATTTGAATTTAAACTTTAAAACTTTTACGCTTTATGTATATTAATATAAAGTTGAATAAATATACTCTTTGGTTTGTAAAAATCGTATAAAGTTTTGGTTCATTTAATATACAATATTTTTGAAGCAGTGTGTTTTTCAACTACAAAATTATTTGTTTTATTAAAATAAATGAAAGCACTTGCTCGAATGAATTTAAAATTGTATTCAAGTTTCTTTGTTTAGTTTTACTTTTTTTGTTTTACCAAAAATACCACAGAGAATGTAATGATAAGTATGATGATATCGGAGCTAACACAACGATAATCTATAATGTAGTAGATCAGCTCATCGATAGACATATCTACATTTCAGATCCAGATCCTCTATTCCGTATTATTCTATTCGTCTGAGTTTCACTGAGTTTCAATTTTTTTGTGTAGGTATATTTATTTCGTTCGTTTTATTGTTTACACGGAACAATTGCTTTCCCCTGACAAAATAACAATTGTACTATTATGTTATGAAGGAGGGGGTTAGTGTTAAGCTTTCCCGGGCCGTCTCCCGATACCCTCCAACGCTACTGCATTCGATGACATGGTAACTTGTTGCACCCTAATACGAAAACAATATACGATGTGATAATATTACAATATCATCAATACTGCATTTAGGACGTGGCGAACAGCGTTTTGCAGCACCCAGATGGATTCATCCACCTATGAGACTTCTCATTTGTAATTTATGGTAAATTATATAATTACTATCTAATTATTATTGACTATCATTTATTATAATAAGTATGTATACCCTTTTAAAAATTCTCATCTGGATAACTTCAATGGAGCATATTATGTTTCTCATTTAGATTTAGACAATTTTTAAATTTTTTTTTTTTTTAATTGCATAAGATGTATTTGTACCTATTTATTAATATTTTTTTTTTTCAAATACCCACCACATAAGTTTTATTTAAGACATGAATTATAATTAGTGTATGGTTTCAGTTTATAGTTTATAAATATTGACTATTACTTACAAAAAAAATATATACTACAAATATTTAACAAATCAAATGTTGATTTTTGAGTTAATATATTGCAATTTATTAAACTTTAATAACTCATTTAATCGTAAGTACTTATGTATATATCCAGATTGAAATAAAAATATATATTTTTTAATAATTCACATATTTTTGAACCCTCATAATTTTTTTTTGCATTCGTTTTTTATACGTTTATTTTTGTATCGAGTCTCTACTTAGGGTAATCAGATATTGAATATAGAAAATAAGTTAATACATACTACAATAATTTAGTATTGTGTTGTTATCAACAGTTATACTTGTCTAATAAAAAAAAATAATAAAGAATTTCTTCTTCCAAGTCACGCGTCGTTCGTTCTGTTCAATGCGCACGTTTTCGTAATGTTCAAGTCGTAAAAAAACGAATTGGGAAAATCGAAATTAAGTGAATAAAAAATATGAATAAAAATTTGACTCGTATCACTTATTACGATTTCATATCTAATTATATATAATTTTATATCATTTATCGAGAGTATACGTGTATTACTTATATCTAAGTTGATTTATTGTATGAAATAAAGAAAATATGTAACATAGTTACATATTACATACATAATAATACACAAACATAAACATATAAAAAACTAGATAACCGTCTTTAAGGAAATAATATATTGAAGTCAGCCATATGCCAACAGGAAAAAATTGAATGATTGATTATATCAATTATGTATATTGTATATATTTGTAATATATATTATATTATTATGTTATATAAATATAAAACTAACAAATTAAGTATAGGCTTCAACTGTAACTTTGAACTCATAAATTACAACTAGCTTGGTGAAGTGCTAAAGTGTAACTGTCCAATCAATAATATGACAAAAACAATAAATAAACAAAAGAATAATTAACAAAGACATGTCGCCATAATTTGGCAGTAAAAACCATAGCTAATAAGTAATAATTTAATTATTTATATTAGTAATAAAGTAATAAGTAATAAAACTAGTTTGATAGCCAATAGGGGATTCAATTGATAAGTGATAACAAAAATAAAATAAAACTAATACCAATATACAAATATCATATAAATATATAATTATTAATTAATAATTTATAACAATTGACCATCAACAGTATTTAGGTAGGTAGGGTTTTTAATTCGTAAACCTTGGTTGATAAATGATACCTAACTGATAAATTATTCATAATCAATTCCGTGTGTTCCTCAATACACTTGATGGTTAATCAGATTGGTCATCTAATGTTTTTCAATGTTTATTGAAAATTCTAAAAATCAGGTGGACACTCTGATTGTTCCTCAATGAATTCGATAGCATACTTACTGAACAGGGTGGTGCGCAATGCAATGACATGATAAGGTTTATCAATCTGATGCTTCATCAGATGAATTAACATAATTATTGAGGAACACACGGATAATTTTCTGTGTTTTATCAATATATTATTATTTCTAATCATCTATAAACACGTTTAAAAGAAAAAAAAATATTTTTCATGATTTCATTGAAATATTTCAAGAAGAGTGAAATTTTCAATTTTGAAATATTTCAAATTTACAATTCTACTTATATCCAACGCGATTTGTTCGACGTAAGTGATACACTTGCGTTATCAATTCAATCGCATTATGCACCTCACGTTAAAAAAAAAAAATAACAGTCATTACACGTCCAGTATATATATTTATATAAATTAATTTTTAAGTAAATACTGTTTTAGAATGCTGTAAGACCGATGTTTAAGTTAAGAAAACAAGCAAGGAAAAATAATTAAATTAAAACCATTAACATAATATTCTAGGTTAGTATATAATAAATAATGTCATAATGAGCATATTTATTTATTTATTTATTTTTTTTTTTAAAGAAAATGTTGGCATCGTGGCCATTAGATCTCAACGATTATTTTTATGAAGACTCAATTACATGTTATGGTTTAGGAGGGGGTGGTAGCGGCATTTTCTCACCGGACGGCTGTACCACCCGGATTCGAACCGATGACCGTACGATTACGAACAGCCACCTTATGCCACTAGGCTATGACAGTACATTATATTTATTTTTTTATTATTATTTTATTTATTTCATACCAGATGATAACGAAATCATGTTTGTCGAAAACAGGAAAACTAATAAAAACCAAACTTTTTCCAACGAAACCACGTTTCGGAACTTCAATAACAGGATGCTGTTGAGCCGAACCAATAATTGGCATGCTATGCTACGGTACCATATAATATAGCAGTGTTTTGAAACGTAAAACGACGACGCTCGAGTTTGTGAAAAAACAATTACGGGGGAAAGACGAATACACTATAATATAATACTTAAGAACCACGAGTTTACGAACTCGTATGTTCTATGTAATAATTATTATTATTTTAATTATTTAAATAAAAAGATACATTTTGAAAATCAGTATTTTATTATTTTTAACCTGCGCGACCCCGAGTTAAGGTGTTCGCGACCCCCCCCCACCCTGGTTGAGAAACGCTGTTATAATGTTTTGTGTATTGTAGTGGTTGTTCACCGATCGTGTGCGTATACTCACGTTGTCCTCCTCGGCTTTGACGTTCATCAGCGACTTGGTCACGTTCCATCCACCTTGCGCCACCGCAGCGATGTCCTTGTGCAGCAAGTGTTCCGCAGCGCTCGCGGCAACCGAACCGCCGCTGGCTCCATGATGGCTACTAGTCGCGGACACGTCGTCGGCACTGGCCGCGTGCCCGGGCTTTGAAGACGATCCGCCGCCGAAAGTGGGCGAGCTGAAAAACGAACGAGAAACGCGATATGTTAAAAATCAAATCAACCGATTGCTATTATGCTTAATGATTGGCAAGTGGAATGGGTGGGGGGGGGTGGCAGTGTCATTTATTGAATGTCCCAACTGTTTTCCGAATGACTGAGAAAAAACGGAGAATGATTACGAAGAAAACCTGCAACCAAGAATAATGAGCTTCGAGCTCGGTACCTACCGAGGGGGGAGGGGGCTAGGTTTTATATTTTTCCCCGGGAGGCAAATTTTTAGGGGCGGCAAAATATAAAAACATTTTACGTTGAAATGCCACAGTAAATATACGCGCGTACCGCCGACTTATTTATACCGCGATAACGACGGTCGACATCGGGTCTCCGATCAATTTTTGATATGGCAAAATAACAATAAAATTAATATTCGTCACTGTAATTCATTTATTCTGTGGTGTAGGTAATATAATGTTACTGGTAGTTTTGCAGCTATCGTCTTACGACGATTACTACGAGTTACCCGGACGATCAGAAAAAAAGATGAGCTTGTTAGTGAAATAGAAAGTTTTGAATTCCATGCCTTTGAAATTGACAACAGTCTGAGAAATGCGACAGCGCAGTCTACTTTTAAAGTTATTTATGAGTAATATCTAGAAGAGATCTATCCAAATATTGCGATATTCCTACAAATATTTCTAACACTTCCAGTCTCTGTTAATTCGGGAGAAAGAAGCTTCAGTAAACTGAAACTAAAAAAAATTATTTAAGAAACACTATGAAACGACAAAGATTAATCAATTTAAGCATAATATCAATTGAACATCAAAGAGTATCTTCAATCTCATGTGAAGAAATAATCAAAACATTTGCAGTCAAAAAATCAAGAAAAATCAAATGTTTATAAATCTTTAATATTCACTTTTAGTTTTTAAGAATATTTATGTTATGTATATTTTGTATAGTTATAGAAATCTAACGGAACGAGGACGGTATGAAGAATTCCGCTAAGAAATGACCCGTGAAGGCTTCGCCCGTTAGGGGACAACGGTCTGCGAGTCATATCAATAACAATATTTATGTTTTGTACGCGCAAAGATACGTTTACTAATAGGATACGAACTCGCGATACGAACGCATTCATGTTTAGTTTTATATTTGTATATTGTTGCACACAACATTCATCAGGATTCATCGTTCAGCCCGGAAAAACCAAAGTTTTGCATGCTTTATGCTAGTGTAAACCGTATTTCAGAATCACGCGGGAAACAAATGTCTCCAAGACAGCGAGTATAAACGGCCAATTTCATGCCCGCGCGTTTTTGCCGATGTGAAGACCATATAGCGCGGACGATCGGAAAGATTCGGAAATATTTTGCGCTCACCAAGATATGCGGATCGATAGTAGAAAAAAACATAGCTGTAACGTGTCCTATGGGAGAAACAGAGACTATATATATATATAGGTATCCACTATACTATACGCATAAACTTATACAGAACGTATTTATGTACTGTATTTGGTTTTTTTTTGCAACAAATTTTCCAATATTGAATATTCACGTAACAGTCCAGGGTCGAATTTAGCATAGGTATCGCCACATAGAGCCCCCAATATAGTTTTCCACTCTCCACTACGAAAAAAAAAAAACCAATATTTGAATAGTTGATAATTTGTTTAATTATTTTTAAAATACATTAATAAAAAAAAAATTGACTAAATAATAGGTATTGAAAAAAAGGATATAAACATCGATCACGAATAAAATAAATATGAGTACATTAATTAAAATGGCATTATGACGAACTTTTATGTAAGCAAACTCTTCAGTTATACTATCATAATTCATACTACTGCGTACTTACCGAACAGTCATAGGCAAAACGATTTCCTATGTATGCGAATCAAAATCGAATTCATCTTTTTACTTTTATTTCATTGTTAATAGTTCTGTAGAACGATTTCTTTTTTTTTATTTCGTTGAGGCGTTTTTTTTTTTCTAACGGAACCGATTAACCAAAAACACAAACTGCAATAGCTGCACTAGTTCAATCATATTGTTAACATTAATGCAGATAGGTATAATTATACGAATTGAAAAGAAATCTTTTATCGCATGATTCGTGGGGTTTTTTCAATGATAAATTTCAGACGAAAACGACTGTTCGTGAAGATAAACAAATATACAAGTATGAGTTCCTTCTACTTTTTCTGTTGTTTTAACGTTATAAGTCGGAGATACCGAGGTCTAAGAAAAACATTGGTAACCGACAAAATACGTTTTCAGAAAAATTCTACCTTTGCTAATAACTTTCTCCGTAAATATTGGCTGACAAAACGATCCAGGACGGGCAAACACCTCGGTTCGACCACACGTTCAGACGGGACTACATTTAGACGTGAAAATGGCTTATAGTGGTGAAGGCGTGACTATGGACCGAGTGACTCAATGTTGACTTGTGGAGGTAAATGTTTTTTTTTTCACAAAGAACCATACACATAGAATAGCAGAAGAAAATATTTTAAAATGAACACATCTCACGCGATGTGAAGAAAATAATAACTAAGTATGCCGTTTGCCTGTACAACGATACAATATTTAAAAATATTACAATATCATAATGTAAATCAATATAATTAATAAATAAATATTTATAAAAATATATAAATAAATACATAATAAGTAGATAAATATAAAAGCACATTGAGTTATTATTTCTTTCAGATTTTGACTCAGGAATGAAAAATGTATTTTGCAGCTGATATTATGAACGAAATTTTTCTATAAATACCAACAACATCAAATTTATCAACTGTTGGATACGAATGATGTTTTTGGATTTTTACAGCAGTCGAGAAGTAATATCTGAGTGATAAGAAATATTTTTAAGTTTTTTGAATGGTGACCAAAACGTGAGTATATAATTATTCTTTTAACGAAAATATATGTAATTTTTTGTTTATGGTATGAGAAAAATTTATGAATGAAGTCAAATGTGTCTGCAAAACCATTTTAAAAAAAGTTGTGGAATTAAATTCACCAACTTAGCACTAGGTACAATTAATACTTTGTCGAAATATGGCATTTATAATAGTTTTTTTATACAGATTGAGAAAATTTTCGACAATAAAGGACTTATACCAGGAACCAACATATTACCGGTACTTTTCTTTTATTTTCAGTTTGGATAAATAGAAAATTACTATAAATTTTTAACACCAACGATAAAAAAAAATAAAGTCTCATATATTACATATATATTTTTACGTTGTCATAAAACATAACATTGTATGGTAGTGCGTGATCGGAAGAGATTAAATTGAATTTGAAATATCAGTATATTTTAATCTATCTACTATACAAATTGTTCAATTTCGCTAGAATAAATAAATTGTTTTCGATTGGACCACTTATTTATTTGCACAGCATAATATGTGATCTGCCCTATTCGTGCGTTATTTAAAATTCATAGTTTGAAAAATTATCGATCAAATAAGTTATCCTCTATTGTATTCACGATAACTATGCGCTTCAAATGTTACATAGTCTAATAAGTAAGCTACACTAATTACCATAATACATTTTCTTTTTCTGTTTTCTAAAAATTTAAATGTCATTTATAACTTAATAGTTAATAGACGTATGTAAAATGAAGTTTTATTTGTTTAGATTCATCGTATTTAATATTTCAGATTAAAAACAAGACATACAAATGTGTGTTTATTGTATATAATATATGTATATAAAAATAAATAAGTACATATATCCCGGTCATAAAAGGTCAAGTAAAATAAAAATCTATTTCATCAATTAGAGAAGATATTAATTTGAATTCGAATGGATTATACTCGAAAACAATCGTATTTTCTTATTTGACATTAAGCTTTGGAGTGTAAATTAAACTTAAACGGTTATTAATAATTAACAAAAGAAAATATACCTAATGAGGATTAATATGATTATTTTAACTTTGGCGAACCGTACAGTACGTAAATTGTAAGTACTATCATATAATTTATTCACATGGCTCAATTAAACCGCACACCATTCTGGTGATTTTATTATAATAATAATAGTTATATGACGAATCATAGTATTATAATTTGGCCAAGGATTAGTAACACACCAATACATTATGTCCCGGATGACTAAGAATAAAATACATACGATAACGTATGCGCGATCAATGTAATACATGGGCAGTTGACAGTTTCTCATTCGACCCAGAACAATATTTAAATAGTTTTTGAAATATTTAAAATATTCATATAATGCAGCATTTATATCTCAAAACTGTTTTGTTCAACTAAACGTTTCTTTTTTTTTATTCGACTAGGGATGAACCATTTTAGCACTGCCGATAAAAAATATAATAATTAAATGGGTAGGTATAGTATTTACGAAGAAGGTCAGTTATCTGTCGAAAGTTTGCGGTCATCTAAAGGTTGAAATTTCGTCCGTCCCCTTTCTTGACAAAATACACAATGGGACACCTGCCAATTCCAGTAGTATTCTTATAACAAATAGGCTCGGACCCAATAAAAACCGCGACAATTCCAAGATGAAAAAAAAAACCAAACGAAACGAACGAGTACCATAATAATATTTTCTGATGTTTTCGTGAAATACGACTCTTGAAAAAAGTGAAAATAAAGTAAAGAAATACATGACTGTATAAAGTTTTGCGTTTATCGTACATTTTCCTATCGAAAATATAAACGCCAGCAAAACTGTCACTGCCACGTTAAAATATAATAAAATAATAAAAATACTGGTACACTTTCTTTATGCCTCGTTAAAAGGCGTTGAACTCGATGGAAAAGTTTAGAATTCACTTTCTACCGAATTCTAGATTTTTTATTCACTACGATCGCGCAAAATTCCATTACGTACATAATAATAATATAGTCACGGTATTTTAACGAATGCAAACGCACATACAGAATAAATCGTTTATACCGACACCAATAATTAAAATGTAACACCATGGGTATTAGATATTGAAAGTCCCAGAAAAACCCCTATATTGGAAGAATTAATTTGTATCTATTATTATATGATGTCTTTAAAGGAAAATTATTATAATTTTTAATTTTCTTTTTTTAAATTCAAAATAAAATATTCAACAACTAAGGCTACTAGCTCACAGTATAGAAATAAGTATTATACAAGTAAAACAAAAGATAACATCATATGACTAGGTGTACAATTTTTTAATTATTCAATAACTAACGTGATAAAGCCTATACAACAAAGAAGAGAAAACAAAAATGCATAAATAAAAAAATACTTATAACATATTAGATAGATACTAATAAAAAGTTTAGTTATTTTAAAAATGTTATGATTTGGTTGATATTTTCGTAACAGGTCCCAATGTATTCTATAAGTGTTATAAATAACTATAGTTTAAATATACGTGGATGTTAAGATGGTTATTCTTAATTATCTCAGCAAAAAATTTCATATTTAACGGTTGCTTACATTAATCATCGAATAAGAAAGAAAAAAGTAAAATTAAAATTAGAATATTATGCGTTACAAAATGAATATGTTATTATAATTTTATTTTCACATAAACATGTTTTACTTTATTTTTGGCTGTATTTAAGTCGTAATTTAGTGATAGAATATAACACATAATATTATATTAGTATTACGATAGATCATACTATCGAATTTATACATTTTTTTTTTTATCATTTTGATTTTATTATCATTATAATCGATTATTATAATGAATTTTGTAAGGGGTCTCTTGAATGATAACTTTATAAACGGTTACTGGCTACTGCTGTATCTTATCATAGTATGTTAACCACGATGATCTTAGAACACGGACTGTTATAATATATTATACTATAACATATACAACGTATCGGGTTTTGTAACACGACAACATAATATTGTTATTAATAATCTCCCGTTATTCGCACTGTACCAATCACGTTTACTATTAGTCTTAATCGTCGGCATAGTTTACCGGTGACGACACACATCAGTATAATATTATATTATGCCAACCAGCTAACCAAATAATGATTGATGTGTTATAGTATTATTATCTCGTATGGACAGCACGTATGCGTCAACATTTTTTGAAATTGATGTATTATATCTAGAATAAAAAAAAAAAATGGCATACCAATTATTGATTATATTAATTCATTTTTACTGATTAATATGCATATTAATATAAAGATCAGCAATAAACACAGACGAGATATAATAATTTATAGTGATATTGTTTTTCCACATATTAATTTGATCCACACATTGATGTAAATAAAATGGATTAAGCTATAAAGTACTTCAATTATGGTTTCGGCAATAAAGAATAATACACGTCTACGTACTATGAAACTGATAACAAATAAGTTATACAGTTAAAATAGATTTTGGAAACTGGTCTTAGTACAGAATTACAAATATTTTTGTACTTATTACGATTTATCAATTTATACTCATAAGGGGATAAATAAAATTGAATAAGTGCATGATGTTGATTTGAATGAAAAGTCTATATTTATTTTGATTTTATATGGCACAATACTGTTGAAATTAACGTATGATGTGATTGTCATAGATATAGGGTTAACCACTGTCCTGGCAAATGAAAACAGTTTAAAAAAAAAAAATTAAAAATGTGAAAAATAAAAAGAAGTTTTTTAGATTGGTTGTTATTAAAACAAGTTTTCAGTTAAGGAAGTATTAGCCTGAGACGTTGAAAAATAAAAATAATTAAACGTCAATATCTGGGCTTTGTAATATTGTTATCAAACGTCACGAACGTGGTACAATAATATTTTCTATAACTATGTGTACTGAACTACCGGCATATACATACTTAATATTTATATTTTATTCGACGGAAGAAGTTTAAATTTATAAAAAATAAAAAAAACCTTCGTATGAATGATAAGATTTTTATCACATTAGTATATCAACTGTTGATAACAGTATTAATTAGTACATTACATCTCGTTTAAATACTAAAGAAGATTAACTTGTACGAACAATTTCCTAGCGAATCACATAAAGTTGGTATATTATTGTATTAACTTGCAAACATTCGAAATCACTATCACACAATATGACGTATACCATACAAAAAGTACTTACGACTTGATGTTTTATTCGAGAGACGGTTTAATTTATTTTCACAGTACACCCATGTATATATTACGTATTAAATGATTTGTTTATACTCACACATCACTAAAATATACAAATATCTAAGTTTGCTGTTCATATATTTTTTGTATTATTCATATTTGCTTTACGTAATATATATGATAAAAAAAACATACGAGTATATAATTATATTTATTTTTAATTTTTTATTGTTGGTTATTAATTTTTTCAAATAAATCAATACTAATCAATTCTCTCGGTTGCTCACTGATATATTGTGTCTATCTCTAAATGAGTTATGATTTATCTATTCGATCGATCTAAATTCAAAGTAAATATACAATCAGGACGTGAATGATGTTTTTACATCCTTTGGAAAGATTCATTATTGAATTTCTAATTTCATTATATCTCCTAGGATTATCATACAAGTTTTTATCGATATTTTGATTTAAAGACTTTTGACCAGTATGATTTACCTAAAGTAAGATCACAAAATCACAACTAATACGAGTTCTATTGATTTTCGAAAGTTCGATGGTTTTATTTAAATAATATAAACATGCATTATATTTTTACGATAATTTTAGACTATATTTATCAATTCACATTGGCCATTTTTTTTTCTTTAGTTTATATTATTTTCTGTCTAGTGCTCAAACTTATCTTTTATATACGCTACCATGTCAAAATTTGTTTTGTGGTATAATATTGTTTACTGCAGTTGAAATTTTATATATAGAGACAACATATATATAACAGACGTTTGTTAGGCATTGTTAACGGAAATTTTATACTTCAATAACCATTATACTAATAGATGAAGTGTTATTGTATATATATATATATATATATATATATATATATATATATATATGTGTGTATGTGTTCATACACGCAAGGTTATTACGTAAAAGTTATACTGTGAAAATGATTACATGAAAATATATTTTTTTTTTTTTATGTTCAGGATTCTGCGTGTTGCTTGAATTTAAATACGTACTTTTATCAAGGATTTTGTGCGGTACACATGAAACCGTCAACAGTCCATGTATATATTTTCACGGTTTACTTTTGCGAAACCAAATATTTTAGAGTATAGAATTGTTGAATAAATGTTGCACCTAAAGTATTAAATACCGTGACTACAACATGTCTTTCCTGCAACAAACCACAGATCGCTGAAGTCGTCTGAACGCGGAAAACAACTCGGTTATAATTAAATACTTGAAGACATAAAATCTAAACGCGTTTTTAATTTGTGAAATCACATAATCATCCAACCGTACAAATAATAACGATATATTCTCGTTCAACCTAAAATCATACATAATACAGATACACGTGGGGAGAAAACAAAATGACGTATCTTAAGATAACATTATATTTAACTTTAATTGCGTTTATCTTGTTTTGTGAGTAGAGAAGATTTTTTTCTTATATTGAGAGTGCTGCATTAATACAATTTAAATAATGACTTAATACTTTACCCCTCCCTCACCTTCACTTTTTTCTGTAAGCACTAACTCTAAATAATGAAAATCATGACACCATAAAGATTATTAAAAATATTTTTTCGACTATTTTATATGAGTATGGTGGTTATAATGAAATCATTTGTAAAAAAATTGGAATTTAATGCACCGCAGAAATAACCTTGAAAATAGTACTTTGTCCGTTTTAAATACGAATATGAGTTTTGTGTTGAAATGTGAATTAATTGAATAAAATAAAAATCCGGGTACAGCTGTCAGTAATATAGTTTAAATGAAGAGTTATTTTTTAAAATACGTGAACGGGTCAGGTAAATATGCCGGTCACTAATAAATTAAAAATAAACATAAACGTATATTTATTACAATGCGGTGGTCACGGGGTTCATGTAGTTTCGAGTACAAAATGTCACTATATTATACCGACAATAGAGATGGTGGCGGTGATAACGTATTAAAAAAGGTACAGTCAAACTTTGATTTGAAACGCATTCGAACGATCTGTATTGTGAACGGTTCAAAAGAGTAAATATTTAACGTAGCCACCCTAAATAAACTGTTAATATAAGCCCGGTGAAAACGCGCACGTTCGATTACACGGTGATTTGTTTTCGACATGGCACAAGATTTATCACACCAAAATGTTGCGTATACAGTATGTTCGGAAATTGTGATGTTTGTGCGCCTATTATACAATTCATTGTTTACGGCATAATGTTATAACCACAAAGATAAAATAAATGTCAATTTTCCCAAAGCAAAATGTTCGTTGATACGGATACCGATTACAATTAAAAAATAAAATATACATCAGAAAAAAATTGTATTTTTAAACTAGCCATATTTTCAGTACAATATAGTACAGATACATTTTTAATGGCAATGTATTTTGATTTGAAACTATATTGAACTGTTTGTTTTTGTTATTCAGTAGACATGAACAATAATTGTCATATATTTGATCTTAAATCTACAATCTTAATTAAATTTGAAAATAAAATATGTGGAAATTACCTAATCGGTAACGGATTAATTGAGCACAATATTTTATACGAAATATACTTCAAAATCGTACGGACAAGAAAAATTAAATAAAAATTACTTGTATAATAGGTACTAAACGTTTTCGTCATAATTATAATAACCACCTGGCAAACACTTATATTTATAGGGTGGCCTTAGGAATTTAGAATTCGTGTCGTTTCTTATCAGTGACCGATCTGATTTAATCTATTTAGCGACCGTACCTACTTTAAAAGTTTTACACGTCAAGACCACGGCATATAAATTAAAATTATACTATATTATTGAGAAAACATAAACCTCGTAGGTATTAAACACCTATTTTAACCATCTATCTTTGTTCAATTAATAAATCATAGATACAGTGATAAATTCACTATTTTAGTTTTATGTACACGATATTTGTTAATAAATGTTGACTTTGAAAATTATTATAGATTCATCAATATACACGTAAAAATATTTAATAAACATAAAAAAAAATTAACTTTAACCCGATTTGTGTATCATTGCTAGAGATCAATCTACCAATCATAGCATTGGAATACAGTCATTTAATAAGTGCCATTTATAGTGTATCGTGGAAATAGAATAAAAAATTAACCGTTAGTTTTTGTGTTTTGTGATTATAGGAAGTTCTTAAAATATTTAATATTTAAAATTAAGCTAGTAATCATTAGGTAACATTTCCATTATATTTATATTATGAAAATTTACAATACCTAAGGAATAATAAAAGTTATGAATCTAAATTTAAATGTATAAAATAACTTTTAGTTATTAGTTATTAGTTAGATTATTTTTTATCAGGCCTTTTCTTAAAAAATGTTTTTTTATTTATTATTAAGTTACCTTAAAAGAACATTACACATCGAGTAACAGGTCTAATGAAATACGTAATGTGTAAGAATAATAATATGAGACTTGGTTTTGATTTACAATCCAAAAAAGTTCGTCAAAGAATCACAAAAGTAAATAAATACAAAACTAATCGGTTTTCTTTTTTCCTACTTAGAATTTAATGGGTTCATCAGGCATCTCATTTTACATTTGTATGTATTTTATTTTGTATAACTATACAAATATTTTAAAACGAAACTTTGTAATTTTCTACATTTTTGTTTAGAAACATTTGTAACACGGCGTGACTTATAGGCAAAAGTAGTACACAACTGCTGTGGTGGTCGACCCGGTATGTGGTTACAAAAGATAATAATATGCGAACATAATGTCTATAACGACCACACATAACTTATTACGATAACTATAGGCCATAAGAACAAAGATAAATGCAACAATCGGTTTTCTTTGGTTTAAAAATGATGTATTCGGTATACAGTACCATGTGTTTTTCATTTTGAACTTATGAAGTCGATTTCCATGATGCTTTATAAAACTACATCACTATAATTACTATCTCAAAACGTTAAAACGATGCAATGCGAAAAACGTACAAAATTTTGTTCATTACATATTTTTCAGATTTCAATGGAAATTCTTATTTATGATTTTATTTTGGTTTAAGATAAATTACAAAAAAATTATTTACTCGTAAATAAAGATGGTTCACCATTATACTGTATAATAAATCTTGCCTATTAAAGTAAAATATGTCCATTTTCAATTTCAAATGAGTATACTTAAATACGTAATTTCATAATAATTTTATTACATTTTCTTGTTGTTCGTTCAAAATTAACTTGTTCACGACTGATCAAGAAACAAAGGAGAAAAACTTGCAAAAACATGGGAAATATAATCGTGTGGTATATATCACACAGAACCAACATTAATAATAACATATTATTGAACAACCCATTTTGTTAGATATTATTCTATTATTATATACGGTTCACTGTCAGAAGATTTATTTTAAATATTATCTTTCGATTTAATCTGAAAGACCATTAATCATTAATCGTTTAATCACAGCAAACCGTTATTAAAGCACGCTGTCCCGACTCAAAATTTAAGGGTTTCAAACTTTCTGGACACCACGCAGTCTGTATCCGTGACTCTAATGTATTGATAGCTTGAACGATACTACATAACTTATTTCGCCTGATAAGTTCTTCAATTAATATTATTCAGCGTTCTCTGTTTCAATCGGCAATAAATTTGCGCAAATAACATAATATTTCTACAACATTTTCAATATCGGCTCTTCTCGATCTTGGTTTAAAATTATAATATCTTCATACGGGCACTTCATCATTACTAAATCGTTCGATTTTAGCACGTAATTACATTATTAACGACTTCCGTAATAATCGCCGACGATTTTATTATTACTATTTTAATGATATAATTACTATATCCTTGATTATTTATTAAGCAGATTAATTATCCTGTTCTATATATATTAAAATAGTATGTAAATTTTTGTTATTACCCAGAAGTGTTTTCATATCCATGTACAACACAAAATAAACAAAATAAATTCCGCTAATTTCTGCTAACACGGCAAGTATAAATTCAATTTAATCAAATATTATAAGCGAGTTGTCCATGCATACGATTTCAACATTAATATAAATAATCTTACTATAGACAATATACCTAAATAATATATTTTATGTTCATCTCACAAAAATAAATGCATCAGGAAAAAATAATTGAGAGAATAGGTTAAAACAGGTATGTAATTATGGAATTTAAGTTGAATGTAAATCAATAATGGTGAAAATATGTAAAATAATTAATTTTATAGTTTCTTAGTTGAATTTTAAAATTCAGAAATGTTTACTTAAATATAAGTTTATGCAAATTTTAGAACATGCATTTCATATCGGTATAAATGTATAAACGTTTGTTCAGAAATACAACAGATAATATAAAATGGTAATGCATAACGTTCGGAAAAGTCTTTAGGTCATTCCATGTATTCAATACTTTTATAACGGTTCTACGGGGAAAATGCATTTTTTTTTTAATAAAAATAGAACTAAAATTCTGTTATTCAAATATTGAAAATATTCTTGTGTAATATAAATATACATCGATGTTTTTCTTCTAAATAAAATATTTTGCAATAAAAAGAAAGAAATATAAAAAAAAAACACAATATTTTGAGATTCAAATCTTTTTTAGGTAAATTACCTTTTTCGCCAAATAAAAATTGGATTGGATTATGTAATTATTTCTTATCATTTAAAAAATCAATGTTTTCAAGATTAATAAAAATTGAGTACATAAATACTATTTTCTTCTACCTTTTTTTCCTTGGCTCTTACAACATATTATAACCATAAAGTGCCAATATTGTCAATAATTTTAAATTTGATATTTTTATATGTAGCTTTGATATTTAACATTACATTTATAAATCAAAAATTAGCGTTGTTTGAGTACAAAATGAGAAAATGATGTTCTTAAACTTGAAAGATAAAGCCAACGAGTTTGTAATAAGAACCAATGGAAAAAATTCATAAGTTTAAAAGTTTTGTTCGTATGCTAACCATATGAAATAAGATTCAAACTCTATAAGCCATGTAAGTCATTGAAAATAGTAGTGTATACAGGTCCGTGCACAGGATTTACTTAGTTGGGGGGAGGGGATAACAGAAAGAAGAATATAACAAAATGTATAGATCAAAAAAAAAAATTTTTTTTATGCATTATAATTAATTATTGTATATTTAATATATATGGTATATATAGTATAATCAGTTTTATAAAAGTTTACACATCGAGGTAAGAAAAAAAAATTGATCTAATATCTAACTAACGTCCAAAATATAAATATCTAAAATAAGCGAGACGAGTCCATTGAGACAGTTTTTGATTGCAGCTTAAAATCTTGAATCCTTTAGTGTAACTCACGTCTAAATTATAAATATATTAGAGGGAGGTTTAACCCCCAAACACTCCCCTTACCCATGCACATAGGCTGCTATGTATGACATACGAAAAAATAAATAAATAACATGCACTACTTTATTTTCTTAGGTACAATTTTTTGGTCACTAAGTGCGGTGAAATAGGTATTTATAATAATAATAATAATAATAATAATAAAACAAATGAAATAACTTTAGGTTTGCACCGCAAACGACGAGCCGACAAATTACGAAACTTAAATTATATTATTTTCAAACAAACGACTGGCCACAGGAAACGAGTATAATTTACTTATAAGCTGAAAAACTATGGTTGATAGATCACGGTCCACGGTTATGAGAGAAATGGTCGTTTATTGTTTGTGGTGTACGACTACTAAATATATATTTATATAATATACGTATATACGACAGCAAAAATCATTTACGCAATAACAATATACCAATATATGCAGTTTGAACGCAAGATTTTAACTGATTAATCAGTTTTCAGACGCTTAAAACCGGGTGAACGGAAACGTTCGGATGTTCCGACGTTTTCAACATATCTACTTCTGCAGGTGATTAAGCAGTCGTGACTGGCTAAAAAGGTTCTCGAAGTTTTATTTTTTTTGTTTTTTTTTTCACTTCAGAATATTTTGGCAAATCGCACTACGCATAGATGGAGATCGAGTCACATTATAGGTAAAAAGTTTAGGTTTTCTACATAAAATGTATACACAAAAAAATGTAAGTAATTAAGTCAATAATGTGTGTTTAAACCATATAATAATATTTTGATGAGGCTAAGCCTCCGTGAACAGCTTTTGTTCCTTATCGAAAAATAAAAAAAAATAAAAAAAGAAACAACAACTCACGACTACGCGAAGTAAATATATAATGACAGATAATCATCGTATAATATTATATAATATGTATATATAAATAATGTCAGTTCTGGGGCTGAATATAATAATCGATAAAGGCAATAAGAACAGCGAGATAGTTTACGCGATAAACGACCGTAATATTACTATTACATTATATACCTATACCATGGGTGGATGGATGGGATATGGCAGAGGAGGGGGCGAACAAACACTATATTACACGTAATATTATTCAAATTCGTAGTGCACACGTGTGCGTCGTCGTTTCGAAGCGATTCGGTAACACGCGATAACGAGTGGCAGGGGTGGTACTATGGAACAAGACAGCGGTAACGAGGTGTAATTTTTTTTACTCTTTTTTATTATCACACTCTCCGAGGATTGCTGTTGCTGCTGCTGTTGCGGATGAACGCACGTTACGGCATAACGCGATAACTGTTTCTAACGACATTTGATGGCCCGCGGGAATTGGTGAAAATTGAATTCAATGTAACAATAAAAATCGCGACGTAATGCGTTCAGAGTCATATAACTATAATACATTATTATATTATACGTTGTAAAGGACAATGATACGCGACGTATGTCACATGAGCATGTGTTGTTGCATATAAAAAACCGTGATTTCGGTGTAGTGTTGTGTTGCACCTGCTGATGTGGAGCAATGCGAAGTTTTGGAATATAATTTATTCGTACAAATATAAAAATCTATAAAAATAATTTATAATATAAATACAAACTAATGGCGTGCCAGTCAATTATGTGATTTTTGAGCATCGTAATTTTTGTTTTACTATAATAAATTATTTCGTCCCATACGTATACATATACCGTGTAACGAGTTCGATGACGAACACACGTTTTCGAGTTTATAATCGTTGGTGGTAAATAGAAATATATTATAATTAGAGCAAGAAATTTATATGAATTTGCATGTTTTTCAATAATCGTTCAAGACAAGTAACAAAGTTTTATAGAAATTTGTTTCTTATAGTAATAGAAGTTTAAGGCATTCATTTTGATTTTGATTGATATCTTGCATATTTAGCTCTTTTTTTCCTCTTTGAGTAGATAGTTTGTTTATTTGTATTTTAAGTCCTGTATATTTTACATATTTTACAAATATTACACAATATTTTATATGAATTTTCTAATACTTGAGTAAGATTTTAAAAATTATTAATTCACAAACACAATTTATGCATTTGTGATTGAAATATTTGTTTTTTTTCAAAGGCAAACTTTAAGAAGATCAAATAAAAAATATAGTTGATAATAATAAATATATTAAAAAAAAAACAAAATTAAGAGCATATTAAAATTTTTATTATTTTATTATTAGCATATTACTTTTTTTTCGCGACAATAGTTTTAAGTTGAAAAAATTATTAGATAACTATTAGCTTTTATTTTGCATATTATTTCTATGTATTATGTATCTAATCTACTCTTTGCCCTCGCCGGCGTTATATATCTATAAATCTATAAATTAAATGATAATTTTATAAGCCATAAATGCATGCATATTTTAAAGTTTTTTAGAGAACGATGTTTCTAGCCCTAATTATAATAAAGGTAACACATACGCGCGTGATTATATTACCGTATGTTTTCATGACTCAGGATAATATATTTTACTATACTATGCATATGATTGATATTTTATGACGACAACCAAGATGATGATAATAATAACAATATAATAACAATTATAATTGTAAAAGTTGCAAAGTAGGTTACCGACGTCGTGACTCATGACTTATCTTGGATATCAGTGATCTTATTCGTTTCAAGAATAACTACGTACGCAAGTACTCACCACACACACGATGGTGTGTCTTCCAATTTTTATGTGACAGCTGAAACGGAACAAGCACTGCGCATCAATCATGGTTTGAAACAGGGTTATAATAATACATTATACTGTTTCTTTGGTTTATCGTTCAAATTTTTCTTTATTTGATTGGGCAATTGATAACAAATAATAATAATAATATAGCTATACAATAAACAAATAATAGCACTAATAACATTCGGCTTCAAATTTTTCCGCTTTCAACGTTTCACAAAAGGTTTTAAATATCTCACTGACAAATTAGTTGTCATAAATGTGTAACTTTTGAGACCCTACCAATGTATTTATATTATGTATAAAAAAGTACAGCCATAATGGTACACCACTTCGTTATAATCATCGTTGTCTTTTACCTTGACAAATTATCCACCATTCACAAGGTACTCGTAGTATAAATCTCTGTTAAAGGTCTCAAAAGAGCATCGATCACAATTTACAATTTTTCAACTATTTAGATATCATACCTAGACTTCCGTAAGTTTACAACTTTGTAGGCAATAATAGATATCGTATACATTATAATTATTTATTGTTTCAATAAAATATTGATAATTATTCGTTATTATCTAGATAATATACCTAGTTAAATCATTATATTAGCTCTGTGCATCTGTACATAATTCATCTTTTCTCTTATGTCTATCCAGATGATTTTTATTTTTATGTTTGCAGATGACAAATAATGGTTAACGATGTGCTTTACTACTGTATTTTAGTTTCAGTAAGTATGATTATTATGCCTTATTTATTATAATATGTGAATTTATTTCGTTCTCGTATTGTTACAATTGTGTTAAAAATATTCTCCTTAATCTAACTTAACCAACGGCAAATATTTTAATACAATAAAATCGAACGCTATAGATAATATTATGTAAAACGTAATGTTAGTAACGTTGTATAATTTACTTATATATTATTCTCATTTCTGATCGAATTAGCATTCGAAATGCAGCCATGGAACTTAGTATTCAAATGATGTGTCCGGTACTATAATAATACTATTCGGTTACTTGAATATTCAAGTTGTGAATTTAATAAAATACCAATTTTTAGTTTGGATTTTTTCATCAATACACGTATCCACATACGGCATAAACATATAATATACGTAGGTGAATTACATACAATTCATATTGACGTTAATAATTGACTGTACTAATATAAGTAAAAAGTTAGAAATATGGATTATAATGACATTTTTCTTTTACTGTTATATAACAATATTGCATCATGACTTATGACAACATTTTTTAAGACTAATTTGCTTGTTTGATTTTAGATAAGAAGGACGAAAATAAAATTAAATCTATAGTTGTGATTGAAATTGAGGATGTGTTTTTACTATGGATTTTATTCAAGAAAATAACATGATGGGACAATGTTAACAATATTATGTCCAACACATTTTAGCGGAGTAATATTATTATAATAATTTGTGATGTAGACGATACGAAAACCGGTGAATTGGTAACACATAGTTATCCTAGACCACAGAACCGCAAAAACAAGTGCTAACTTCAATAAGACAACAGTAAGTTATAATGATAAATATACATAGGAGTTGTATTTAATTCATGAAAGTAAGCGTAAACTCTGCATTAAAAACATGTATAGAAAGAATTATACAACATTATACACATAGCATATTATTAAATATTAATATTATCTAAATTTATAAATCACCTAAAAATAATAATTATCTATTACATATTTCAGATCATTAAACGTATTCACAGATTTTAATGCCCATGTAAGTGATATCTCTAATTGAATAACGGTTAAGTTGGGCAAAAGACTAAAATATTTGATCACCAACATTTTTAAAATACAAATTGATTTTCCGTGGGCTTTTAGCCCGTTTTAATTTGATCTAGTTTCACCTATGTAGGTATATTATATTTCATATGATCAAACAAATGTGAAAACATTTTGTGACGAAAGAAAAAAACACAAATAAAACGACGATTACGATATACAGACGTACAGAGTTCAGATGTTACACGGCCCGTTACACGTTTCGTATTAAAAAAGGTAGATAGGTTAGGGAATCCTCATAGAAAACGCGCGAGATCGAGAGAATATTATTTTATACCATATATTTTCCATCTTGGGATTTTCCGCGTGTTCGGTTTGAACCCTTTCGTGTAAAAACTCATATGTGATACCTACACATATTATTTTTTTTCTTTCTGTCGTTGCAATATGTAATACTACAGAAATAGACGAAATTCCAAAAAACTGGTCTCAGTATTATCAAGTCGGTTTTCAATTCGTTCGAAATGTGTTATGGTTTACAGGAGTTTGCAAGGTTGTTGATTACAAAAGTGCGGTATTGGAATAACGAAAGAAAAAAAAACTTGTTTACTAAATGTAGAGTCAATTTGAATATATCTTTGATTATGTGTACTACATTATTTAATGAAATGATGGTTGCAAGATTACAAACGGTTTCAGTCGAAACCATATGTTTATAGACAGGAAAAATATCAGATTAAAATAAATAAAAACAATAAATATAAATCATGGTAAAGCCAATAATAGGTCAATTACTCTCTGCGCTCAGATTATAAAACATGATCTGATCGATAAAACAATGCGTGTACGATGTTTACGATATCCGTAAAAAATATATTAATAATAATAATAATACACTCGAACTAACATCATTCAAAAGAAAAATAATATCAATATATTATGTCTGCATTTGATCTCTCCGTAAATCATAATAATATATTGTTCGACTGGATAATATGTAATATCCTTCCAGTCAAATGCTCTTTATGGCCATTTGATATATTTCATATGTAACGATACATTTTTAAGACAGTGGTCAACGAAAAGGCGATATCCATCCCCAGGCTGTTGATTTAAATGTTTAACATAATATTGTGTCCTGCTAAACCGTTATTATTGTAATCGTTCATATACTTCATGTTTGTCGTACTTAAAAAATATTTTTTAATTATATTTATTTACCATATATACCTATTTATCTAACCGCCTGAGTTTCAGAAATTAAAATTGTAATTGTTTATAAAATATAGTATGTACTTAGATAATAAAAACTAAGGTAAATGTATATGTTCTTAGAAATGTCCATTGATTTGAAAAAAAAACCGATCACCATTTCAATTAATTTTTTTTTTCCAAGCAATAAAATAACATTTCACACGTACGAAAAATGTATACCTATGTACATTATATGTAATAAATAATGATTAATAAATGGTATCATTGTCTCAAAATTTGAATAACAGAAATACAAAACCGGAAGAAGGAAATTCTTTTCTGAAACAAGATTGATGCGTTTACCCTATGGCGTATATCATTAGAGTAAAAATTTCCAAATACTTAATTCTTAAAAACAAGTTAGAAAACACGATGGTGCAATGCTAAGTAAATTATAATTATAAAAAAAAATATAAATAAGTAGGCCTAATGCATGAATTGTATTTTGTTATGCAGTAACGTTACCACATTATGGTCGACAGGTAAAGAGCAATATATTTTGCAGAATATGTATATTAATATAATAAGGTATATGCTTTCACGTCATGAACGTTATGTACTGAACACGGATCTAAATAGTTAATACGTGTAGGACACCTGGTAATAATTGAAATAATTAGGTAAAAATTCTATCATATAACTTCTATGATTTTTGTAATTTGTAAAGGTTTTATGAAGTGTTTTATCTTTGTTTAAAGTTATATAAAAGAAACAAGTATTATTTAAAAGCTATTGTTTTCATATTTACCTTACTCTCGAAACCCACGTCAACGTTAAATGGTGTCAACGAACACGGGGGGGGGGGGTCGTAAAATATACGTAAAACGAGTATGCTGTTCTGTACATTAGTGCTTCTTAAATTGTGGGATACGACCCCCTATGGAGTTTTTATTCTATTACAAGAGAGGGCTGTGAAGTATTTGTATGTATTTAATATTTATATTACATTACCAATTCGTAAGTGTATTTATAGAAAAAAAATATATGTATAAAATCATTTTCGATTTCTTATCAAAATTTGACTATCGGTCGGTTAATAAACAACAAATTATTATTACGTCAAAGAAGTTTATTTCACTTAGAACTATCAAATTTGATGATAGTCTTAATATGTCATATTTAAACATAAATAATATTGATTTAAATAAAATAAACAAACATAGATAAATCTTTCAGAAGAAACTCTAGAAGCAAACTTGCCCATTGCCATTTCCAATATCACGCCAGACATTGATACACTATGAAAGAACATGCAAGCCCATCCATCATATATAAAAAATGTATAATTTAATATTTATGTCATTTTATCAAGTTATAGCGAATTCATATATTTATTAATTCCATAATTATGTTCCTATATTTAAATTTAGTGTTTAAAATTATTATATATTTTTTCAGAGGTACTAAAAACGTACACGTATGTAAACTGTTTATTGAATCTGGGTTTTTAGCATGCGTACAACAATTTTATTTAGAGTACATAGTAAAGATAAAATTTCGTTATTATTTTAAAGATTTTAATGGTAAAATAAAATTCTACTCCTTAGGTTTTAGGGGGCCACAACAATTTTACATTAAATTAAGGGAGCTGCAATGCTGCATGACATAAAGATTAAGAAGCATTTCTGTACATGCTGTCCACTGAATTTTCTTTGAAATAAATACGCGCAAGTATATATTAATTTCAGTCGACTCGAATTAAACTGTGTTTTTTTTTTCACCGTATAGCTATGAGCGGTGGCAGATGGTATTTTCATCAATCAGAAACCGAAAACGAAATCCTGGGTAGATAATCGGATTAACGAGTGACGAGCGCAAAACGTACTGTACATAATGGATTGGACGTGCGATCGTCGTTGCAATGAAAGTACACGTTAACGTTTTCCGGAATCATCTGGACAGCGATATGGGAGGGGGCAGGATTTTACGTTTAATGCTAAAACTGGTAAGACTTTTGAAAATCGAATAAAAGGTAAATAAAGTAAAAGGTACGCTGAGGTTTTCGAAACAATACAATTGAGACGTATTAACACGTAGCTTGATAAATCACGATAACACCTTTTGTATATAGTCATTATTATATAGCAATATTCGTTTGAAATCTCAGTTTTTAGAAAAATCCAAATTAAACGTCTGACATTATAGTACTCCCGAACGTATACGATAAGAGTGGGGAGGTATAAAACAGAATCATTACCTCGTATACGGTGTGCGCGATATTCTTTTACTTATATAATGTTATACATTCGAGTTAACTCTGCGTGTACCTACGCAAATGCATGAATGTAAATTATATTCGCACCACGCTCGTCTGTGATGTAATTTTTTCTCTCTAGTTACGCGTTTCACCGTGGAGAAGAAAAAGAAGGAGAAACAATACATGCCTTGACAGAACTCACTAAGTTACCACTTAAGATAGAATATATACACCCGGAAAATCATTTCGAGCACACAGCCGTCTGTTCATTTTCAGTGTGGAGTCGTTATTGTGTATGCGCACATCCACCCGCGTTAGTAATGTAAAGAGTTTTTATTTACTATGCTCGCTAGAATTACATTGAAATGAGATATAAATACATAAAGCGCGGTGACTAGTGGGAGGAGAGGGGTTAAAAAAATAAAAAAGAGAACAAAAGGTAAACAGACGTTTTTTGTAACTTTTCAGCCAACAAACAACAGTTTATAATCTGCGCGCCATAACATATAGCACCGTGAAATTAAACATATACACCTATTCGACTTTTTCCACAAATATGTAAAGATGGTATTTCTGATTCTGTATCTTTCTCTCTCTCTCGTTAATTTAAATAGACGCCTCACTTTTCCCTATGTAATCTGAATAACGAGGAGTTGTTGAGATAAGGAGTCACATATCACTCTAAAAATCCTACCGCGGTAAACTTATATGTCCTTTCGTAATTCGCATAATCGTCATTTCGACGGATCCATTTCAATTTGATGACAGAATCTACACTAGTCGTTAAAATAACAATAATTATTGATCGAAAGTTTTATTAAAATTTCGTTAGAATGTTATTTTTATTATCTTAGTTACGCACGCCGCTAACGCAAAGCAGCACTATGCCACGTTCGACCATCCGTCGAGAACAGCTGTTTGTACGATAATCAATTCTAGGGCACTGTTTTCGCGTAGCAAAATCACTTTTAGTCAGTATTTGTACTATAGTCGTAGTGCGTATAGTCTATAACTAGTTATATTATAATAGCAGAATGAAATGTGTACCACGAAAAATACACGCAAAGCTATAATTTTATATTATTAATATAATGCGATCTTAATGTATTCAATTTTGAGATTACTTAGTGATTTCATGTGATCGTTTATCCTATATTATACTATAAAATGTATTCGAATTATTGCTCCTTATAATATCGCCTACCTATTTATAAAGTACTGTTAATAGTTATTAATATTTTTATACCACAGCGCTTAAAAATGTATGCATTGTCGTACATCAACTGTAAAATAAGCTTTACATTTGTTAGGGGTCGTATTTAACATAGAAATAAAAATAAATTTCTATTTTATTCACAATACAGTTCAAACGAAATAGCTCTGCACGCTTCGAAAATGTATTCAAAATTATTCATCGACACTTCCGACAGACGCACGTTATGCTGTTCATTAACACATTTCTAGTATTGCAGTGGTTACTCCGTCGACAATGTAGAAGACTTATTATTATTATTATTATTATTTTTTTTTTAAGTATCAATAGGAAATAATGACATTATATTGGTGCAATGTTGAATAATTCATGGGATATTACTGTTATTCTTTTAAACTTTTCAAATCAATTCTCAACTCCACTGAAGCACTATACTCTCGATTGACGTGTCACGTATATATAAATATTTATAGTTACCTATACTGTTGATATGTTGCACAATATTGTTTGCAATGGTAACGATATTATTATTCTGTAAAAAAAAATTGCTACCTCTGTGCCGTCAAGAGCACGGTTTTAAGTATTCGGATTTTCTTCGAATACTTTTGGAGGGAAATGTTTATATTGTAGAAAAAAACATTACTATTTTGGAGACTCGCATAAAGGTTATTAGTCACACTTTTTTAATTTTTTGTTTTCCCAAAATAAACCCTAGAGACTCATTAAAAATTCTTATCTAAGTATGTACATCGGTCGCTTACACACACATACCCACACACACACACACTCACTCATACAGATTTATTGCGGATGTAAAATATCGCAATCCGCCTTCTGTGCGAAGTACATACATTGCGTATGAAAAATATGGGGTAATCACTTGGTGGATATACGTAGCTACCCGAGACGAGTGCACTGTGACGTCAGTCCACCGGCCAAGTACGTGTAGCTTTTGTGTAGTGTGTGCCCCAGTTCGTGAAGTCAATTGACGGTGAAAACTTTTTTTTTTCTCTCAAAACTACACGACCCACTGCGGCATCATACCACAGAAAGCACACAGCACACACGCGTCTATTGTAACAATGACCGAATTCAAACTCAGCTGTTGATGTATCTTAGAAATTATGTGATTCGCACCCCCTTGGAACTCAATGACTAGAAATTCGTAGGGTTATCATCGTTTTGATAAATCATATACCTAGTTATTATTTGGGATTTGTAAATTCAAAACCACCATAGTTTCGTTTACGGGTTTATGATCATACCCCGTTGGCGTTCAACGAAACACAAATAAGATGTTTAATCACATTTGCTTTTAAAATATTTTATAATATTTTTTTAACCAAATCAAGCAAACACTTGAATTTTTCAACAAATGTTTATATTCTCGTTTTATTAACATGATTAAAATTTCAAAGTATTTTGACATATTTTGACTTATTTATAAACAATTTAAATTTTAGATTTTTCTAAGTTTTTTTTTTTTTTTTGAAATACAGATAAAAAAAATTTAGCTGTCCGAAAACTCTTAAAAATTAAATACAAGGTTAACTATAAGTTATAATTATTGAAACTAAAAAAAATTGGAAATCATTACACTCACTTTTTTTTTATAAGGCAATAAATTTCAAATTTGTATAAAATATGTTAAAATTGCGATAACATGCAAGTTATTTTGTAATTGAAAATTCATAAAAACTTTGTTTATACTTAAAGTTCAAAATTTTAACACTAGATTATCCATAAGTTACTCATTTAGAAACTATAAAAATAGTTTCTACTGGACTTTAGGAAAAAAATGTATGACCGTTTGAAATTTAAATTTTTATAAAATTGCATAAAATATCGATTTTTTCTCAAACGATTTTGGTTATTTGTAACCAAAAGTTATTTATTAAAAAAGTATAAAGTAAAAACTTGAAATTTTTACCAACGGTCAAGATTGACATTTCCTTTAAGTCATATGTTTTTCAAAATATTATATTGTTTTTTTAAGCTACTTATAGGCATTTGAAATATTCCATTTTTTTACAATTTTTTTTTTTATAATTGTTGATAAAATAATTTGGCTGGTACAAAATACTTTAAAATTTAATAGATGATTCCACATTAGTTGATTTTACTTTAATTCAAAAATAATTCTAATTATTCATACGCTTAATTATTTTTTATAAGTGTTTAGAAATCAAATATTGACATTATATTTAAATTTAAATATAACATACTATCTTGTATTATACCTATTCTAGACCAACATATCATCTCCGTTCAGAATCGTTATTCGTATACAATGATCATAACCTATCATTGTATTCAAATTTAACAAATCCATTATAATGACCTATCCTATGAACGAGGTTAACTCCACTCCCTACTATACAGCAGAACGAGGTCCATTCGCTTCTTTTTTTTCTTTCAATGTATCAAAATATAGTTCGAATTTTTAAAATATTTTCAGAAAAAAAATGATTACGCGGTGTTCCTGAGATTATTCAACGTTTTTATTATTATTATTGTTTAATGGTTCGCGTATACCTACATGATTCTACATGAGACAAAAACCGATTAAGAGTGACATATGTGGGAGACAGAAAAATATCCCTCGTTTCGATTATTGTTCGTTTCGCGTACAGTAGTGATCACGAGTGGGTGAAAGGGATATAGTGAATAATAGAAAAGAATATATATTATATTTGCCAAAAGTTTAAACGGTAAACATCCATATGGAGAGACCATTTCGACGCAAAGTTTGTAAAAAGTCGTTTTCTTGGCACGCAATCATTAAAACAACGAATTGCACATGGGGACTTCGTGCACACCAGACACATACACCTCGTTTTCTTGTAATGGATGTAGCCAAAAATCGTTCAATCCAAATAGCGCTTTAACGACGCACCCGAGGATCCGCGTAGATAAATAGCGGTTTTCAAATAAAAAGTGATCAAATTAATTTTGCTCTCCGTCAGAATAGCTTATGCGTGTCCCAGTACGGCAAGCGAATTGATAAAAATAATTTAGATACGACTACGAATCCGCCGTGTAAACTTGTTCGATCGGCTATCGAATGCGCGTGACAACTATAAATTCCTAACGTGTAACCGCCGATGCAATTAAATTATCTTAATATTTTGGTGGTATACCGTGTTTCAATAGTTATAATTTAATTTGTCTGTTGAGCATTGTTAGTACTTGGTTATGATGGACAGCAGGAGCAGATTATGTTATTGAGGGTGAAGACTATGAAAATATCCATGAATAGATTTTCAGTGACGACGAATTGATAAGTGACGAAAAAACGATTGCATTTGAAAATGTTAACACGTTTAACAGAAAAAACGTATGGTTATTTCTCTAGGTATGGTCATAATTTTGCATTGCGCAGTGTCTACGAAAATATTTAATTTCAATAAGTGTACAAAGTATGTTGACGTTACAATGCGATTATATACGAAACTATGTATACATATAAACCGTAAACATACACTCTCGATTCAGAGCCTGCCCAAACATGTACTTTTAGTGAATTTATATTATAATAATACGTTTTATGATACACAACTAAAAAACAATAATATAGTATAATATTTATTATAAATTCTTGTCGTTTTTCAAAAGTAACAATCGATTTAAATAAAAAAAAACAATATAACTGTCCACGATGTGCCGACTCAAAGAACACTCAGATCCTGCAATAGTTATTTTATTTGTTATTATTTTTATCAGATTATAATAGCACCGTCGCAGTTTTCGTAAAAATAATCTACAAATATCCTTCATTTAAAACTCTCAGATTCTGATCAATGCTGCGAGTGTAGCACGAATTGTTTAAAATAAACTTTTGTCATGCTTTGGAAAAACATTTCCAACAAAGATGAAAAGACCAAAAAAATACAATAATAATGTTGACGTGTTAATAAAACCAATAGTGGTTCCCTCGCCCAACTCAGAAGGATGTTAAGTCTGCGAACGACAGAGGTCTATGAAGATACTGAAAAATTCGCATCTCTTCTTCTAAATCAATAAACTACACTACAAAAAACGCGTACTTCTTCGATACAAAATGAATAATACATTTTAATAATGTGGTTTGCTTCTCCTTGGCTGAACACTCGACAAATAAAAAAGTCAACGGTAATAGAAAACAAACTGCATCCTTCGACAGCAGGTATATCCTAAAGAAGTGATTTATAGTAGTTACAGTCGATAAGAGTAGACGAACCCAAAATGTCATACGTATTTCTTTTGTCATTTTTTACAGACAATTTCACTGTCTTAATACTATATAGATACCTATTACTTATTAGTAAAGTCGATTTGAAATAATAAATAAAGACACTTTACATGACCAGATAATCATAACATTATATACTGCAGCAGGTAAGGATAATAAGTTATTTTCCACTGAATATCAAAAATAATTTCTCTCTGTTATTTTTATATAAATATTTTGTTTTCATACGAGGGAGTTTTTATTGTATATATTCTACCTATTATATTGAATTGAAAGATTAAAATTAAATATATTTTTTTTTTTTTGTTCCAAACGCCAAACGCCAAACGGATGGGAAATTAAACTTTACCCCTACATTTTTTTATTTTAAATAATAAATTATTGAAAACACTAAATGCAGATAACATTCAATAAATAATGAATTGATGAACATTCTATGCATGGCATTTTGCTTTACGAAAAAAATAGCTATCAATATTAGCAATTTATTTAATTATCGCAATACATTTACATCGTATGATAAAATAAAAACGAAATAGTTTACAACTCAACAGCCAACAGGTATATTAAGTTAAATCCATGGTGTTATAATATCAAAAGTTTAACTACGAAATCGGGTATTTTATTCAAAACATTATTGAATTGATCATGATATCGTATTACAAAGCAATTCATTAGCATCTGGAAAAAAAAACGCACCCGTTGCACACCATCTCGGTTTCCCGAAGAGATATTATGTTAAAAATTATAATAAAGATCAAAGGTTTAAAATAAGAAATATTTCATGCACAAACCTCATTTAAGTGGCTCGTTTTTCGTTACATTCTGAAAATCCAATAATCAAATTATCATTACATGGTGGAATAATATGTATAACCGATCAACATTTAAAATGTCTTTTATAGATTCTCACGTAATAATGAATATTGCTCCGAGCACGCGTCGATGAAGGGTTAGCGTGATTCTCTAAAATCTAAAGTATTGCAGTAAAAATAGTCACTTTAATTTCCAAATAGTTTCGAGATGAGACGCGTATACCTAATATACATGCTGCATACTTATAGAAAGTTATTTTAAATATAATTGATCATCTTTATCGCGTACCGATATTTTGCAATGCATTAGAAGTAGAATATATACTTTAAATGCCATTACTAAATTAAATACGTTTATGATAATATTATACACACGCATGATGCCCTTAAGTACTGATTGTATACGTGGAAAAGATTCCCGAAAAAAAACCGTTTATCAACGATATCCATTTCACCGTTTAAATATATTTTTATCTTACATATAATATTATATAATACTGATACAGTTTCTAAAAATTGTTCATCCGAGATTTATTAAAACTGTTATTTACTATCGTAATGAGGTTTCGGTTCTTCACGTGAAGACCTTTTTTTTTATTTTTATAAGCATACTGCGCTCATTCGAATACGATACATCCATACACCTACACACCATGAATAAAACATAGGTGAACCGTAATTAAGATGTGTAGTAATCAAATATGACCTAATAAAGTTACATTTTTATAGATATTTTATGTTGTGCGAAATGGTGCAACGGAAAACTTTTCTTACAATTATTATAAATAGGTCTTTGTTATTATAATATCGTTGTTATTGTCCCTTGTCATTATATTACGACTTGAGCACGGTTTTTATTACCTACGTATATATTTTTATTATTGAAACTTAGTAAATAATAATTAACTAAGCACTAAATATTGTACAAGTTGGTTTGAGTGAAGTTTAAACCTCAACAATTAGTAAAATAATAAATATGATTTTGCATAGGAATTACAGAAAAAACGGCTGACTTAAGAAAGTAAGATTAATATTCTGCAAGTTGTTTTGGATTAAAAAAAGAAAATAATAATAATAATAATAATAATAATTATAATAATAATAATAATAATAATAATAATAATAATAATAATAATAATAATAATAATAATAATAATAATAATAATAATAATAAAGAACAACAAAATGTATGCAATCGTCATCTCTTATATGTAGTAACTGGTTGAGTATAATGCGACGAATTGGTATGTATAGCTTCCAAAAATATGTTATAAAAAAAGAAAAATTAGAATAATATAATTCTTTATGCAGTCTACTATACTTTTTAAAACTAATGATGATGTATTTTTCTCAGCACAATCTATTAACTTTTTTCGTTTAATTTCGGTGAACCAATCCTATAAGTAGTGAAAATGTATCCTCAACGTTCTTGATGTTTACTACAAAGCTATTGAATTTTTGACAATCAATTAGAAATATTGAAATAACCTATAAAATATATTGACCAATTTAATTTTGGAGACGATCACATGCGTATCAATATTATAATATTACTATATTATGTGATCATGTATTATAAGAATATATTATATAATTATCTCACACACATGCGTATTATACAGGTGTACATTTTATGTCTCATTATCAATTAAACATTTGTACTCTTGTACTTATTACCTATTATTAACCATGTTCAAATAATTTAAACTCTTACAAGCAGGCTTACAGTGACATATTTGGAACATTTTATAGAGGATGGATGACAACAATTTTAGCTTACAGAATCATCTATTTACAGACCAAATATAACAGCCAAGATTATGAACACATAAAATCTGTTTTAAAATTACGTCAACGATAATATAGAATTGAAGTAATTGTTACTCAGTGTCTTCAAATGTTTAATAAAAATATTATTTAAAACGTTAAAACATTATCGTTTTGTAAAAATAATGCAAATAAAGGATCTTTTTGGCGGTTGTGTCAAAAATTTTAACACATGTAGTATCGTGGCGGTCGGATGTATGCAAACATAACTCGTTCGAGTCAACCATTTCAACCACGGGTTCATTGGCGTATGAATAAATCACGAGTTCTAATTTTCATTTTTTTATTTTTTACTGCGCGGAAAGCACGAGATGAAAAGTTTGATAAAATAAAAACTACACATTTAATTTATTATGTCCATAACACCACGTATTTTTATTTTTTTACAAAAATATACGTTGAAAAAAATATAATAAAATGAATCACAAAAAAATGACAAAAAGTGAGTTAGAAAAAAACTACTTCTCAGAGTATAAAGAAGTAGTATAATTACATGACACGATAGTAATTAGTAACTAACATGGTTTAAGTATTTGGTTTGATATTCTAAGTTATAAGCCATGACAACGGTAAAATTACTTTTGGGATTATAAGTATATTTAAGAGCTGCAGAACAATGGAAAATAAAAAAAATAATATATTCATTACAGCACATAATTTACTCAATTTCTGATTATCAAGCAAAACGATTGAAAATAATAAAGAATTACAATAGTATCGATAAATAAAAAAATGTAATACATAAACTATTTTAAATTACGTGTGCGATTTATTTATATTATAATACATAATATGCGTTACAAGTACTTCGCATTAGACAAGCATCAGCGGCAACGGATTGCTGCACTCATAATTTAAAATGTAACCATTATAATATACCTACGAACAATAAGCTCATTAGCAATGTCTCCTTTATTTTTATACGCAATATACTTATTGATGTGTATTATCATTATCATCATCGTGTATACCTATTTGCGTAAATAATATTAATGTATTTGTCCCTCGAATAAATGCAGGTATAAGACAATGGTACTCGCAGAAATGAATCCAGACCAAAATAACGTGGAAGGGAGATAACGATTTTTGAAATTTAAACGACACAAATTTAAGACAGTATCACGTTTCCCGATTTAAAATATATTCAATTCGTTTGAAATTTATTATTCAATATCGATCGTCGTAGAACATATAAAACATCCAAAGAACAATAAATTCTAATAGTTATATTTTTTTGGAGGGTTGAAACGGAGCTGATCACCTTTCTGTAAGTCTGTAAGACTGTAAGTCTCTAAATAGTAATACTGCAAGAAGTGTGGCAAAAATCATATAATTATTCTGACAATGGACGGTGATTAAATAATTTCTAACAACGTATAAACATAAAGAAAACTTCGACCAGCAAAAAAAAATTAAAGTATAAATTCGTATAATTGTATACACTTAGTATACATGTGTATGTGTATGTATATGTGCGTGTGTGCGTGTGCGTGTGTGTGTATGTGTGCGTGTGTGTGTATGTGTGTACGTGTGTGTGTATGCGTGTGTATGTGTGTGTACGCGTGTGTACGTGTACGGGCGCATATAAAATAAAAACAGTACCAAACTTTCGAGATTTCGATGTGGCTGTGGCATCGATGGTGTGGTTGACGATGCTGTATTCTATGGATTGTACACGAAACTCAGCAGAAACAATCGTTATATCGTTATACCCAAGCCCGGGCATACATTTATTATATATTAATATCATAGATCGCCTACTCAGTTGTATTAAAAGGTACGCCAGTAGAAGTATAGGGATTAAGTGCACCGTGAACTTGTATTGTACGATAACAATATTATATTGTGTGTAGAATAATTTATAAAATCTTGTGGTGAATTAACGACTACGAATGTAAAACCATTGTGATGCCTCGTCAATTGAAAACGTCAGGAATATTTTATAAGAACCAATATTTACGGTCTCCAAAACAATATACCCCAATTATGTGTAGTAAGTACCAATTTACAAGAAAATCCTATAGAGCACTTTAATCATATTTCAAGTACCAATTATCCAAGTTGGACTTTGCTGTATAATAATATTATTTTTGTACTGTACATCGCTAGTCCAGGTGTTTATTCAATATTTAGCTACATCATGGAAACCCGAGTTTTCAGCTAAAATGAACTTCTTTGCCTGCCATTCGTGTTTTTGACCAATACCTAACCATGCTATGTTGGTCACTAAGACTAATTCGAACTTTTTAATTGCAAAAAAGATGATTTTTTTCATAATATTGTTGTTGAATTCAACAAAAATTATTTTTCTGTTTAACTAAAAATGTAATAAACTTTTCAAAATTATACTTGATAAATAATGGTTCTCGATAATATAAGAAGTAGTTTGAGATATGATTACTGTTATTTTATGTAAAATCCAACGTCTATAATCTGGCTATCGATAAAAGTTTAATATGATTTATTTTTAACAAAAATACTTGTTATGACAATAACAATTTGTTTGCAAATTTTAATATGTATCAATGTATTGTCCTAAAATAATTTTATATCTATTGTAGAAAAATCTAGTGTTTTGTAACCATAAATGTTTACAAAAATAATATATGATCTTATAAATAAAGACTAAGACTTGTATCTACATATGCCCCAGTACATAGTTTTAGAAATTTGGTTGAAAATTTTGCAATATTCTTACACTAGTTACATTTATTTATAATACGCAAATAAGTCAAATTTAACTCCAACGTTTGGCAGACTTCACTGCGTCGTGATAGAAAGCAAACAAAGAACAAAATATCACCTGCTCCTTTTATCTAATATTATACGTATTAGGTGTAAGCTACAAATAGGATTAATGTTTTCACTGGTATGCTTTAGTCAGAAAATACCTTCATTATTTAAATCAATATTATTACTTCGTACGTTAAAAAATGTAGGAAAACTAATATGAGCTATATAGACATTCTTCGTTGTCGAAACAGAACTCACGTGAGAAAAATAATGGTAAACATTATTATGTCTCGAGTGCAAATAAATCAAATTATAATAATTTCGTTATATTTGTTGTAGCCTTGTAGGTAAAAAGAAAACGAAGGAGAAAGAAAGAAAAATTGGCTTATGAATTTTGATTTTAGGAGTTTAGGCTTAAGTATAACACAGAACAGATGTAAAGAATCATCGCTCAATCAACGGCATATTTGTGATCTATAGTTGTACAACACAATATTATTTGTCTTTAGTTATAGATCCTAAAAAACTATTAAATTACACCTTAAAAATACATTTACATTGTTAAAATATAAACGTATAGTATTCATATAGTTTTAGATTAATTTTATTTCATATAGTAATTGAATAAGAAAAAAAAAATTGAAAAATTAATCCATATGTTATTCAAACACTATTATAGATAAGAATGAAACATCGTCCAAGATATGTTAAAAAATATATATATATATATATATTAATATTAAAATCATCAACGGTTGAGAACTATTGTATATTATTCCCTAAATTACTAAAATATATAATATAAATTTATATTACATACATTACGTTTCTACGGATAATCGCAATCGTTGCTGCCGACAGTGTAATATTACTCGTATAATCGTAAAAATAAATCCAAAAGACGCACATACGAACGATTGTATGCGTGCTTGCACTCTAAACGAGTAGAAGTTAGTGTTGTAACAAGTAAATTTATATAAAAAAAATATATATATATATAAAAAAACAAAACACGAAGAGCTCACTGAGAACAAAAGTTCGATACCAATAAAGGATCCACATGCTTCGCCGTGGTCCGAATAAACGATGTATGTTAGAACTTTTATTACAATACACACGAACACACACGAACACACTCACAGTAGACCACCACGGTGACCCAAAATCATTGTTATTTTAAGGTCTCGTATGTCGATTTCATTTTCTAACAGAGTAATAATTTTGCTCCGTTATAATTATTTCGTATGCACATGCTGTTAGGTATTTTCTTTCAGTTTTTATGTATAATTGTATAAATCAACGTGTTAAACTGCGTATATAGCTTACATATTTTTTTAATTTTTTTTTTGTAGTACAGATATTTTATTGTGAACTGCGATATTTTTCTTTTCAATGTAATTTTTGTAAATCAATTTTGATTAGTTTAATAACGTTAAATAAAATACCATTTTTATTAGAGTATGTTTGTTTAACGGGTAAAAATTTGTACAGATTACAATTATTGGTTAAATAAAATAATGCACACAAATATTTATATCTAAGTCTATAGATAGTACAAATTACTTATTTTGGGTTAGAATCAATGACACGGATCACCGATTATTGAGTCTCAATAAATTACGTTTTTTATTCATTCATGCACGATTTTAGAAGATGATAAAAGATTCGCATTATCACCATTACCTATATGTCCTACAGAAGACAGGTCAAACTCAGAGTATCAAGTGGGCCTAATATATTGAATAGTTTAATACACATATAACCAAATAACTAAAAACAAATTGTATATTTTAATTTTAATCTTTACAATCTTTACAAAAACAACCGGTACGAATAAATTCAAATATATATATATATATATTTTTTTTTTTGTCTAATAATATTTTTAGCCATGGGCCACAAAAAAATAAACCAAGGGCCACGTGTTTGACATGCCTGCCCTACAGTGTTACATGTTTAGGTCAGGAAACTTACAGAGACCAGTGCGTTTCGGTTGACATATAACAACTATTGGAGCTAACAGTCAAACTTTATTGAAACCATACCAAGTATATGGTTTAATTGTATGCATTTAATCGGACACTTTATAATAAAAAAACGTTGAAAGCCAGATAAGTTGTAGACAGGAAATAACAGATGAAGTAAGTACTAAAGTCTTTCTAAACCAATGTTTTTTCAACACTTACAGCAGTAATCTCTTGTTTTTTTTTTACTTTTTTTTCAAGGTCGGATTCTACATCCGATTTCATGATTGAATATCATTTGTTTTGAGCTGTGCACGTCACATTATGCTCGTAATAATAATATTGAAGAAATTCGTAGAAATTATTTTCAAAAAGGTTATAATGAATGCCTAAAAAGTTTTTTTTACCAATACAGTGGCTTCTACACCAATCAACCTTACAAATTTTACAGTATCCAAATTTATTAAATTGTATTACTGATAAGAAAGCAAATAGAACATTTTCAAAAATACACATAAGAAACGCACGTATGTATTATTATATCATTATATTTATAACATAATTTATCATTATATTTCCTTGAAATACTTTTGTTTCATTGGTTAGACATATTATAGTACATTGATTTCGTTGAAATTTATAAACTCTGCTATGAAAAATGTAGTACAAATAATATTTCAAAATATGAAACCTATTTTGCTGAAAATCAAAAATATACCTGATACACTTGTGTGTTCTAGATCGTTTTTCTACCTTAACACATAAGAATTTAGTTTTCATACAACCTCTCATACTTTCATTAAAACCATTGATATTTATTTGATTGTATCTATACATTTTAAATCAAAAATTAACATTTAAATGTTTGATCAAATCATAGTAAGGAAAAAGTACAACTAAAACTAAGAGCAATCAATTTCAAACAACCTATGTATTAAAAGGTAAACCATAAAATTTCATAAAATTATTTCATAGGGCGATCATAGTCTACGGACAATTTTATTCCATCAATCCTTTAATAAGCCGTTTATTATACTACGATGGAAACCTTTTATCACATTATGTACTATATGTATTTAATTTTTTATTTATTTATTTATTTTTTTGTTGTTGCACCTCATACTTAAAAATATCACGATATCACATTATATAAATATTCCGGAAAAAAATAAGAAATTGATTAATGCGTTTTATAATGATAATCATTATTTATAAAATGTTCAATCTTATAACATATAATCAATTAATTAAATGACAACTTGTCATCGACATCTATATAAATAGGTATACCAACAATAATTATTTCGTACAGATAAATATTATATTATCGAAGAATATCGGAATATTTGGAAAAATAAAATAACATCCCAAGACTACGTTTATACTCTATTGTTGTGCCATTGAGTTTAAGATAAAGTTCGATTATCTTTCCCTCTATATATTGTTACAATTTCTAATGGGTGTAGTGGATAGTTTTGTGGAAATATGTCAAGTCAGATAAAACATCAATGTAGACACATTGGATATTGATAAAAACGTCAAACAAATTGTTTCGACAAGCTGTGTAGAGATTATTTGGCGAGGACAAGAAAAAAGAAAAAAAACATTACGGGCCAAGCACTCCACCACCGAAATCTCAGCCTGACTTAACAAATTTTTATAAATGGACATTTCGATTAAGAGAAAGATGAGGTACATTATATATATTATAAAATGACCGAGTCTGTTCACACGATTTATTTATTGTTGCCATAATTTCTATAGAAATTGCTTTTAGTTTTGTATTAAATTCTCGGCAAAACGCATGGCTAAAGTGGATGAAGAAAAAAAAACACGATGATGATAATAAAGATCAATGCTTGGAGGGAGTGGAGAATAGCAAACAGAGACCGAGACAGTGACAAAGAGAGAGAGAGAGAGAGAGAGAGAGAGAGGTAAAGGTTCCATTATGTATTTTTCTCGGCGCCAAAGGGACCTTCTTTTACAATGTTACGATGGTCAATGACCAATTCATGACGTGTTTACAGATGTAGAAAAAATATATAAACAATAAAAATGTAATCCACATATTAATGTATATTCAAGCCATTAAGAATTAGGTACTCTTTAAACTTACATTAAACTATTATCGGAACACTCTTTTATTATATGAATCTATGGTAAGTCTAAATGTTTACATTGGTAAAATCACATTTATGAACGAACGAAGTTACTTTGGAGGATTTTAATTACCAGCCATTGTGCAAACGTTTAAGTGTATGCAAGCCGCGGAATTCCGCTGCGAATATGAAAATTTTCCACTGCGCAGTAAAATTACTTTTTTATTTTTTTTTTACCATCAGGAGATAATTAATACGAATTGTTTGCCTTTCTTTAAACTTATAATAGTACAATGCACATAACTTGGTTTTGTTTAAATAATTATTCTTCTGAAAACTTTTTTTTTCTCATTATAATAATAATGTTGTATACACAACACATGTATATAATATTAGTTTGAAAATATTTTGAGAATTCAAAAAAATAGATAATATTAAATAACATTAAATTTTTTCTTTTATATACAACTGGAAATATTAAATTCAAACGGAATATTTACACGTTTTTCGATATCAAACCAATAATTACAATTTTATAATAGATAATCATTATTCTATGATGTTCGATTATATATTTGTATAGTTTCCCACGTGTGTAGTTTTGCGAAAAATCGAGCTGCATTAACTCTGTATTCTATAAAATTGGAACAATTCCTTTGCGTCTACTAAACAGTTATCTAATTATTAAATTTATAGATTCGTAATTAAAGATGAAAAGTCAAGTAGAAATTTATAACTCAATGAAACTGCATAATCGTAATAAAAATAATTTGATGTTTTTTTTTTTTGTGCATACGATTTGTAACTTTCCGAATAATCAAATGACTGCGCGTGACTTATGCTTAGTTAATTTAGTGTAAATACGCGCTTAATAATAATATATTGTATGTAAGTGATGATCGACAGCTTATAATCGTGTAGGTTTGTTTATTTCACAAATAATAAATTTTTTTTATATATATAAAAAGTTTCCCTGACATAGTCATCTAAACTTAGGTATAATGGACATCATTTTTTAGCAATTTATAAAATCAATATTAACATATATGTTGTAAATAACAAGGTTAACAAATTAACAATAAATATTAATATAAATTTAAGATGGTGTTACAAGCAATGAACGATCTACAAATAGTATTTACAATGAAGATAATCTAAAATAATAACAATAAACTCTATGGAAATAATAAAACAACACAAAAAATGGAAAACTTACAAGGCGTGCCTTATAAATTAGGCACTGCCTTGACAGTGTGTGTATGTATATTGTTATTGTTATATATGTGCACGTCTTTATTATTTTATTTTTTATATTTTTTTCTCATTTACTGACATTATGAGTGTCCGGGTGGGTGTAAACAATAATTGATCCAGGGGAAGTTTTCAAAGTAGGTGAGTATATTCATAGACAACAATACAACGAAATAGAGAAAAATATACAACAAGTGCATACACGCACGCACACATTGGGTACGTTTTGTAAAACTTCTATTATTATTTAAAACACAATACACATTGACATGCATGGAACGATAAAGAGGGTTAAGTGATATTGTGTTTAAAATATAAATGCATATAATATTACGTACGTATAGTTGGAACGATTTACAGCATTTTATGCAGTGAGTTTTTTTTTATAGTAATACATAAAAATTATTAGGATCAGCAATATTATCATTCTATAGGAATTTATTTATTTATTCGGATCATTAAATTATGTAAATAAGTATAAAGTCTTAAAAATAAACTTGGTTGTATACAAACAAAATATGTATGTACATTTTTTTAGATTTCAGCCTCCAGGTGCAGAAAAAAATATTTATTGGTTTTTAGTTTTATTTATTTATTTTTTTCAATCTTCTTGGACCAGTAAACTATGCACCAGAAATACTTGTTGTAACATCGATCACAATTAATTAACTGCAAATTTCAAAATCCAAGTGTACCTCCGTAACAGACAAAATTTAAGATTTAAAAAAGTTATCTTTTTATTTAATAAAATGTATCCGTTGCAGTTTTTAAGCATCTACACAGTTTCACTGTCGTTACGATATTCTATATTTATTCGAATAACCGTTGAAATCTATATTTTTATAAAACAACACAGACAGTGGATGTTCGACATTAGTAACAACTTTACTGTTCAAAGGCGAAAATGTCCGATCTCCCTTAGTGACATGATAACTCACATGTTTTATAAACGTACCTAAATATTGCATGACATATGTTGGACGATGTTTATATTTTGGTATTTTTTTCCCTTATCTGCAAGAGATATAACTGTTGGTCAGTACTACTATTCAATACTCGGCTACCCTATATTTTTTAAAACTAATACCAGAATAAAATGAATAAAAGTGATTTGATCGCGTCCCGATATTTTCATCAATACGAGGAAGTCTACTTATACCTATATATTATGTTATATCAAACTATATAAAACATCAAAGACGGCTCTATGTGTTTTATTATAATGTAACCACCATGGTGCTATACGTATTGTATTTATTATTGTTATTGATTTTTTTTTACTTTTACTGCACTTAACCCGTTCTTCGGATGCGTGATATAATAGAAGTAGTCGGATAAAGAAAACGAGAGTGACGCAATTTTACGAGTATTTGACAGAAAATTCCTGTGGGGCATGCACGATGATCGTATTTCACGAGGCATAAAACGTCCTGTTTATTACTCACCTCATTTGTACGCGATTCTACGTGTGTTATACACTATAATGCTTACATTTGAATGGACTACGGACGGACTTTTTTAATGTGAAAAAATAAAAAACGTGTAAACAAAAATAATTTTGAACAATTATGAGATGTATGCGATGATTTTCGCAAGCAGTCATATACATTCGTGTAATTAAATCAGTGCAAACGCAACTCGATCTGTGTATGGAGTAAAAATTATCACTTTACGGGTGTGAAAAATGACCGAACTAAATAATTAAATTAAACAGCAATTATTCGGGCGGAAGTAAACGTTTTAATTATGAAGCTTATAATACAAAGGGTTGTCAAAATAAAACGCTATGATTTAAAATTACGCGCGGTGAATAATGACGACGCCTGCAGCGGGATATTACAATAATTGAAGTATAAATATTTTAAGTGTAATATACAACGTGTATATACAACGGCCAATTAATGTTAAAAATGAATTTACAGAAATACAAAAACCATGAAAAATAAACATAAAAAAATAAAACCTTAATAATTATTATTATACATTGGTTGAACGACGTGAACAAGTGAAATAGTTGATTACACTAGAGTCCAGTAAAATACGCCAAATACAAACGCTATCTGAACTCGTTAAAAACAATCAATCTCCGCTTCATAATTATAATTATAACAATATTGAATATTGTGACGGTAGTTATAGTATGGTATTGGCACTGATAAATCATTTTTATTGTTGTTTTTTCGTATTAGAAATTTCAACTTATGAGGGAATTGAATGAGCAGCACATGCGTAACGTTCTGTTGATCTGAAAATTAAACTCTTTTTCATTAAAAGATTTATTAAAAATGTTTGTGCATCGCAACCCAATGAAATTTAAAGCGGGTTAAAGCCCGAAAACCGAAAATATATAACATCCGTATAGTATCGTGACTAGACGATTATTTCTGCTATTAAACAAGTGCATAATGTCAAACTCTCACTTAAAATATTTTTTATTGACTTCCATCCTAACGATAATAACCACAAATCTTATAAAACCACATCCTCATTAAATATAAGATAATGGTAAATAAATTGTTACAAAAAAAAAAAATAAAGTGATCTCATTGATTCGAATTTAAATATTTCGGTGATTGCTAATACAGCAGACGTTTATATATGTATATATATTTATATATATTTTCATGGACGCAATTCGGATTCTGATATTTACGAGTCTTCAAAGTCAAATTATTACGACGCTCCCTTGTTTTCGTTCTATACTACCTATTAAAGATTTTTTTTTCCATATTATTATATCTTTGTCGTGAATTATTTAGATGCAAGAATCACCCTATTTATGATAATAAATCTGGACTTACGGAGTCGAAGCGGATTGCAAAAACAAATTACAACCACTTTCATGTTTTAACAAAATTAGTCGGGTTCTTGTGTATGCATGTATACTACGATATGTATACTTTACGGATGGAGAAATTAGCTGTGCATATTATACACATAAAATATTTATACATTAAACCGTTGCACCTAAACGACAGCGATTTAGACCGTTACTAACGGGTCGTGCTCCTCGACTCTGCTGAACTCTAAAAATATAATATTCTAAGTGATTATAATGGAAATTTATGTGCGCGACTGAGTGTGTATGGGCTTAAACCGTACAGATGTGTTATTGTCATGCGAATATTTCAGTGCTCTTATTATGAATATTATATTATATGAAATGTAATAAAAACATAAAACGATAAAATTATTCGTTTCAAGTTCAACCTATATCCCGACGGCGTGACGGTTGTGTGACATTTGAAGTAGTTTTTATCATTTCATACACAGGTACGTGAACTTTTGAACTTATCGTTGTGTATATAATATTATTTTTATTATGATTATTAATCCTAAAACGTGTTCGGAAAGTTTTGAAACTCTAAATATTCCTAGTAACATAATATTATATAATATCATCGACGACGCGTGGCTTGATTGATAGGCGATTAATTCAATGTACTCAACACTGCAAAGAAACATCGTGTTATTTTCAATCGACGCTTATTATCACACGTGCACTTTTAGGGTTTCAAACTTTTCCGATACGATGAAACACTTATCTATAATAGAGATGGTATATTTTTCTGTCCCCTTCCTGGATTTTAAAGAAATTTAATCTTGTTTGTTACAACATTGATTCTAAAGATCACTGTCTCAAGAGGAATATTGGCATGAAATAACTAATTCAACAATCGGTTTTTATAAAACGATCGATGACATGCAGAAATGAGTGCTCATTGATGAATCATATTATATGAATATTTAAAAGCAAAATTGTAAAATATTATGCTAAAAGCCGTCGAACGAGATGAATTAGACGTATTTTTTATTGCAAGACGTTACTAATGGTTATAAGTGAAGTAATCACTAAAAAGGTAGTGTTAAATATTTGATTAATCAAAATCGTCATTGAAACCGAATTTCAATTAAAACAACAGCGAAGAAAGGCTGTTTTTAATATATTAAAACGATACTTAACCGTGGCTTCAGCCATTGTCGGACCTCCTCACTTTATACCGTCTGTTGGCTACCGATCATTATAGTTTTATTACGCGTTCAGTTTATATTCTCATGAATTTGTTTGAAAATGATCATTATAATTTTCAAGTGTACATTTGATAGATTTACGCTCCGCAAACGCCGCCGTCCGAAATGCTAATTATTCAACGACTTCTGCCATAAGATTTTATAACACCACACTTCATCTTAACAGATTAAATTATTAAATACTTAACAGTCATCTTATTATTTTATACCTAATCAAAAATGCGATACTAGTCAAACTTTAATTGTTACAATCAGAATATTAAAAGTTTTAATTATCTTCCAATTTCAAAAAAACATTAAATACTCACAACAGTCTCGAAATTCCTGTTTATCACTTTAAATTATTATCAGGCATACTTATTCTCATAAAAAGCTATCTCCATAATAGTTTATTTAACATAATAAATAATTTATTTTATTATTAGCTCGTTATTTTCATTTTAAAGTGTAAAGCTATTTTTGCAGTTCGATACAGTTCGTTAGGTAACTCTGTATTGAGCTATTCTATATAATTAAATCTAAACAATTAAAATAAAAAATAAATTATCCATTTATTTGAATTTGTTTATTATTATAAAAACTATGAAACACTTGCAATAATTTAAAAAGAAAATCCTACCTAATAGCCTTCCTAATATTTAAAAAAACGTAAAATGTCATAATCTTTACAGTTAAGCAATAATACTTTGAGATAGTCATATGGCTGCTAATAGTAAATATAAAATATTTTACTTTATTTAGTGTTATTTGGTACATATTTTTCATTTATTAAAACATAATCACCATTTTCACGTACATTTTTCAATTTTCAGTTATACTCATAGTTTTTTTTTGGTATAAATTACTGCAAAATTAATATTTGAAAAGTATTTTTAGTGACTCAAATTGAAAATTGCTATTGTTTTCTAAACTATCATCATCTATAATTTCTATGTACTAGTTGATTTATTCTTTTCTCTCCAGATCATTTTTTGTTTTTTATTATGCTTCATTTAAAATATGCTTATTTCACTTAATTTTAACTTCTATATTTATAAGTATAATTTATTAAATTGCAATTAATTTATTATCTCCATGGCTTACTTTTTACTTGTGATAAACTTATTTAATATTTTTATAATATGATAACTATTCGAGGATTCATCCTTTGTTTTAAATATTTATAATTGTCATCGTAATAAATGATATGTTTTGTAAAAATATAAATATAACTTTCTGATAAAGTATTACAATAATAATATTCTGATTCCATTAGTAAACAGATATATATATATATATTTATGAAAAGTATCATGATTTATTAATACCTTATATCAATCTTTAAATAAAAAAATATTATTTATTACATTGTTATTTAATTGTACTGTACGTACTGCGGTTTGACTATTTACTTTATTAATCTTACGTTTAAAAAAAATTTAATAATTGTTATCTGAAAAGACACAAAATAGACATCGAGCGTTATTAATCATTTTGTTTTTTCTTAATATTGTTATTATTATTTGCGATATTATTTTCTCAGTTTAAAGCTGTAATGTTATATGAGTTATACTGTTAAACGATTAACGAGAAAATAATGCTTAAATCAAACAAGCTACCTCCCCATTATTAAATATAATGCTTTATTAAACATGTTAACGTCATGCTCATATAAGTAGAATGGAATTGTATTAAGTTTTCAAAACAATAATCCAATTAAGTACTCATAACTTCAAGCTATTCCATCATAATTTACCATTGTTCTTTTGAGTCAAGAACTTGGTCGATCTCTTTGACTCTATAAAATTGTGTTCACTTCTGGTATTACATTTACTAAAAGTTTAAATTATTACATGCTTTAAAAAATAAAAAAATAAATAAAAATGTATCAATTTTAATTACCTATTTAAGTATTTATATCCTGTTTATCCGGTTTCATCTGAAAAATAACTTGAAAACTTTCATGGAAATATTGGTAATGTAATTATTAGAGATGAATCACTATGAAATATTATTGTGTATTCATAAAAAAAACTTCAACGTTGGATTTTCGTACCAAATAATTAATATTAAAACCAATGTTTTTTTCCGCTATTATAAATATTAACAAATCGGAGTGCTCTTGTTCATAAAAAATAGATTACCAAATATCGATTTTACTTTACCAGATTTTTATGTAAAATTTAATTATATTAGTGCGATGTGTTTTGTTACACGTATATGTAGTACCTATTCAATCATAGTATATGTAAATTAAATGTATAATGGATAATGAAAATGTCGTTATAATTTTGTTTTGGCCATCCCGATGTTTTCATTTGTGTATTATGTAAATTATTTATTATATCTATATAGCAAAATATTTATACATCATATATATATATCAAACTATCTCATTATCAATAAATATACTGTCATACTCTAAATTGTAAGTTCAACATTATGTCAGTGAGATTTAATAGATACAATTGTCACGTATATATGTGTATCTCTAGAAAGTTGTTCTTCAAACTGAACTAAAATAATATTTTCCCCGGGGTGATCAATAGTTTATGTAAAAATTTCTAGAAGCACTAATGTTTATATTGTCGACAATCAGACTCCGGACACATTTAGTATATGAATAAATTGATATAGCTAACAAATAGTGATATTATTCGGCCGATGAAAAGGTAACGAGAATGCGCGCGGTCTTGTCGGTGTGGCGCGTGTTTATTGAAAGTATATTTTAATAAAGTTTTACTTTTAACTTTGGATATTACATTAAGTCGGCAGTCTTATATTTTCGTGCGGGTAGGCAACGTAATTTGAATCGATCTCGTCCATCGACGCAATGCACATTATATTGTTTATAGCTGGTAGGTTGTCGACGGAAAAGTTAAGACCAGCAGGTAGGTAAATTCGATCGTGGTGAAGCACGAATAGGAAAATACGTGTATGCGTGTGCGTGTGCGTGTGTATACTGTGTGTGTGTGTGTATGAACGAAGGGCGCGGTAATATAATATAATATACTTTTGTACTCGAAACATCGACCATTCCAAGAATATGGTGCACGTTCGTTAAGAATAACCCGTCAGCTAAAACCTGAATGTGTACTATGCAGTGGCATATTATGTACGTGGTAATTTTTTAAGCACGCTCATCCCACTTTTAATCTTGAATATATGTTTATTTAAATATAATTTTTTTTAAATTTTACGCATTTCCCTAATTTTATTACATAATGCATTATATATGTTTATAAATGAAAAATCAATGTCATTTTTTTTACAATATTGTTCATCATAATGGTTTTTTATTTGTCTTTATTTTCTCAAATAACAATGTACTTCTGTTTCTAATTTTATACCATACGTAAAACAGATTTATTTTTCCGAGTATTTCGATGTATGAAAATCATTGATATTTAGCCAGCTGTAGTGCAATTAAGAAACAATTAAATTTTCGACGAGTATATGGATTACGTTATTTTTCAGAAATGGTAAATTAGACGTATAAATAGAATTTGTAAAAATTATATTTGAATAAATACATAATTTTAAAATACTAAATACTTATTGATGCTTTACTTAACTGTATTATATTCTCATATATGTAGGTTAAGTATAAACTGAGAAAATAATTATTTTTATGTGATTTTACAGGTGAAATAAGAAGTTTTATTTGACAAAAAAAACTATAATTTTAACTCTAATTTTATAGATATTGATTGAAATTTAATAGTGATTTTTGAAGACACCTAAAGTATACACTTTGAAGGATTGAGGATTTCTATATATCCTATATCTAGGTTGGAGTTATTGCTATATTTAATCGAGTTAATGCTGTATGAGTATTTAAAGGATATTATTAGCTTTTATCAACATAATAGTACGACTTACTGTACGTTTAAATACGTACTCACGCACCGGGTGGGCTATTATTTTCGTTGTTCTTCGACCAAAAACTTATAAACGTAAGCGAATACCATTACGTTTATATTGTATTCTAAATTCTGGAGCATTATATACACAACCACCGTCGCCTTATCATCGCGTCAGTCTTCGATTAAATATAATGTATATACAGTAACATCAGCACTGCAATATTCGTTCGAAAACAGGCGTAACGTATGTTTTATCGTACTATTAAATAAAAATAATCTTATTTTTTTGCAAGTATTGTGATAACATAACATATACATGTAGACTAGAGAACAATTTTCTAATGTGGGGAATGCCAGTAAAGAGAGCAACATAAATAGAGCTATTCGTGTAACATTTTATTAGCCCTTCTCTACGTTTTTTTTTTATATTTGGTAAAATAATAAAAACTAATTCAAGGAGGTCAGTTTGGTTGTTAATAAAAGTTCTAATAAAATTCATTACTGTTATCCGTATAAAATACATACTAGATATTTTGATAGGTAGTGATTAGAGTGCATAAAGAAATTAATATTAAAAATTATTATTTTAACTAAAAAATTATAGTATTATATGTAGGTAAATTTAATGCATTTCTTTTTTATCTTTAAAACTATTAAAAATATTGAAATGGCAAAACTTTTCTTTTCTCCCTGTAAAATCGAGGATAAAAAGTGCATTTGAGTTGCAAGAGTAAAACAATTAATATTAACATTATAATATAGTATATTCTACTAAAAATATATGTATATATACCCCGCTTAGTTGAACAAACTTTTTACATAACATTTTTTTTATGAAAACATGACATTTACGTTAAAAACATTCCATTGAACAAATTCATTTTATATTATTATTTTTCAACAAATCTTAAACTCTTGTAATTTATAAAAGTACACATTTCTTGGGTAAAACATTTATCAAACTATAATACTATCACACAATATTACATCGAAGGACCAATATACTTATTAAATTAGTATTATTTATAATTCATTACTGTAAAATACAATTATTATATACATAATATTCTAAGTTATTGTTATAGGTGCCTATATTATTAGTTATTACATATTATTGTTTGCATTTATTTCGTATTATAATAATAAGTTTTCTAACTTTCTAAGTGAAAACAATTATTTTATTTCCATTCAACAAACCGTGGAGTTCGTTAAATAGAAGTTCAACCATTTATTGTGGGTTAAGTTTTCTCGCCTCTCATACGAGTAGATACTGCACTATGAATAATAATATATTATATACACATGCCAATGTCAGATGAAATGTTTTAACGTTCGACTCGCAGAACAAAGAGCTGAGAATAAGTATTAGAAAAATCATTAAGTGCGATCATCGGATGGTTGTGTGCAATGTAATAATAAATAATATAATATTAATACTGGTATTTTCGTCGCTCCTACCAAATATGACATAAAGGAATCCAACGTATACATATATATATATATATATATATATATATATATATATATATATAAGTGAGGAATAGGTGCGTGAATGAGCATTTGAGTATGTATGTGTGTATAATAATGTATTAAT
>JAIPRK010000303.1:198659-252105 GCA_025469195.1 Chaitophorus viminalis
TTTAAATTCATTAACATACATTTTTGAACGGGTATATTATATTTCTGATACATTCAACTACCAGTGTTGTTTTGTGTTTAGCAATAAAAAAAATTAATTAATCTGAATAATCCGAATAATCCGGATACTTCGGAAAATTCAGATATGCGGATTTGATGCCCATCCCTAGTTAATAGTTATAAAAATATAGAAATAATTGTGGTTATCAAAACAAAACATAGTCGCAATCGGCGTAAAGCATGCACATTATATAGTTATTATATTAATATAATATATTAAAGTACACAATATTGATTATTATCGAAATTAATTTATTAATAATAATAATCATTATATATTAGTATGATGTCTACCACGCTAGACTTGTTCATAGATGCTCAATTTTTTACTCCAATACCTACTCAAAACAGTTTTGAAGGATTTACTTTAAATCCCTATTCCCACAAATAAATTTTGTCATTGTATATTATATGTGATAAAATAAAATTTAAAATTATACAATGAATCATGTTTGACTTTAGTAGGTTGTTATTTATTTTATTTATCAAATTTTAATGAATTAGTATATTTTATTATTATGAGGGAGAGAAAATAATAAACAATTTTACAATATAATATACAAAGATTTTGATATTTTTTAAGTGTGTAATATGCTTAAGAAATATTAACTCATAATAAAAACTCGATTCCGACACTTAATATTAAGCGTATAAGTGTTGACGAATCTAGAATAAAAATCTTCCAAGTCTTATAAAAATTTAAAAATCAGAAGACTTTTATTGATGTTATACATAATATTATGTAGAGTGTAACGTTTATGAAATGTGCGTCTTTTTAGGCGATCGGATTCGGAAATCCAGAAATCTCATTACTGTAAAATTTTATAGAAAATCGTTCCTCTAGACTGCAGTTTCCCGGAATTCGTTTCTACCCTTCATTATTGGCGCCCGGATGTGACATGGCGTCCAAGCTACTATCATCAAATTTAATTTTGTGTTTCACACTGATGTTTGGCATGTAATATAACGAGGAAAATGCCCTTCCTTGTATTTTGCCCATGACACACATAATTATATACTCTATACATTACATGCATACCCGCATATCCCCACAATGTACATTACCAACAATATATCTTATAGACTTTTCTATAGATAATTTTTTCCTTATAAGTAAGTGTACACAAAAATACATTAACTACGTATGTAAGCATTATATTATTATTATTTTATTGATTATGGGCGTTGTGTGTTGTTAAGTATCGTGGTTAGTGCAGCGGAATGGAAAAATAACGAGAATGTAAAAAGAAAATGATGACGATGCGTACTACCATAGCGGAAACACTAGGAGCTTTTAGGACAATGTTTATATAAATTCTGGGTAGATAGTTAAACTGTGTGTGGGAAATAAATGGTAAACGTGTTAGAGAGGTGACCAAGTTAGGTGCGGAACAAAACCATAGCTGGGGGAGGGGGAGGATTTTAAAAATTAGGTCCGAACGTTCAAAACATGTTTTTTCGACGGAAATGTTTTGTTGTCTTGACCTATTTGAAAACAGTTGTCTTGCATAAGAATCAAGAACGTAAAGCTATGACATCGCCTTTCTCACCTAACTCCAATAGCGCCAGTGGAGGTAAAAATCATTATAAATTATTTAAAATTATAATATTGTGCGCTCAATACTAGTATAACACCGTAATAACTAATAACATAAAAATATATAATGACAGAACGTTACCAATGTAATATTATCCGAGACGAGTTCTAACTAGAAATATAGACTGTATGATTAATAATATTATCGCGTTATAAATGCACAGATGCCTATATCAAAGTTACTCGGCAAGAGGTGACATTTTTGTGGTGCTAACGTTTTTTCTAAAGTATTTTATCGTGGCCGTGAAGCACTCAGCGTCTCGGCTGCGAATTTCAAAAAAACATCACAAACATCGAATTACCCGTTTGAACTCACACGTTAGAGTGTCTTCTATAACCATAGAGATTATTTTTTTCGAGTGCTCATCCTTGTGAAAAAAAAATTAAGTCCAAACACGCTTATTCACGCGTTAAACTATCAGCTACTCCTACTAATGTAGAGACAAAAAAATGACCAGATTAAAGTTCTGTATTATATTATACTCCGTATGATGTTAGAAATAAAATTTGCTATAAAAAAAAAACCCTAATACCCTTCTCACTATGCTCAAAACCATTTAATTAAAGACTAAAATATATGTTTTTATTTTTTTTAGATTTATGTATTTTAAAAATTATTTCATATAGAACCACAGTTTTTCTTAGATTCCAAATAGTTATACTAGTGGACAATTTTAAATTATTTTCTAGCTTAACCACCCATCAGTCATAAACATTAGGTATACTATAATATTATACTTGAATTGCACCTATTAAAACTATTAAACCAATAATTTTGTTGCTATAATAACTAATATTTTTATATTGTCTACGACGCGCAGCGGACATCGAGTATAATATTATATACATATTATTCACAACTTTTCGTTCAAATACGCCTCATCATGACTCGTGTTCTATTTGTATTTATTATATCATAAACAATATTAGCAATATGGTATTTTACATACAGTTATTAATGTGTTATAATAAGCATTTGTAAATTTTTATAAAAATATAACAATATAATACGACTATGACCTTATTCGTACTGTGACGTAAATTGTAAATTTCACTGCAAATGTTTCAATTTTTTTTTTTTTTTTTTTTAAGAAATAAAATTAGTCAATACTTTAATATGCTAATAATAATAAATGAACTGCACAATATATATTCGAAATAAAATCTGAATCGAAATCATGTAAATGTTTCAAATTGAAATGTACGACACTGTTCAATATTTGAAATGAACTAGTTAATTTATTGTCCTGATAAGTTATATTTTCTAATATAGTACACAAACTATTAATATTAAGAATAATTATTTATTTTATAATCTGTAACTAAAATACTTCAAATCATAATAAGCGTCATATTTATTCAAACGAATAATTCGCTTCAAAAATATATTTGTATACGCAAAGTTTATTTAAGAAGTCCAACTTGATAAATTTTCATTCGAATTCATTAAAGTATTAGAGTATACTATAGCTTAGTCAGTTGGTGGTTACATTAGTCCATTAGTGTATATGGATTGAGTTGTTTATATCTGTTGTCTTAATAGTTGTATATCTATATTTTATGTATTATGTGTATGATATTATGCCACACCGTCGAGGTTTTATCTATATATACAACGAATTATGGAAACCCAACAATGTAAACTCAGACTGTTTGAGTGAAATAATTTAATTCTTCTCAGCAAAATAACTTTCAAACCTTTTTTTTTTATCATAACAGTATTGTAACAGTAAAACTTATTATAGCAATGTATACGTGCGTTTAAAAGCCAAACTAACCGGTCGTTAAACATAGATGACTTAGGATTATAATTTATAGTTTTTAATGTTTTTATAACATGTTACGATAAGACCGGAAATAAATATTGACAGTTTGATATAATTGAATAAGCAAGCTGGAGGATATTGGATTAAAAATTATGATATTGTAAATCATAATATATCATAGTTTGCTGATACGCTATTAGTTCTGCCAACACACTCCATCGAAACGTGTAATTGTATTAATTAAATGTCAATAAATTTATTTTAAAATTATCGTTTACACGTAGGTATACAATCACATGACACGTATCTGTAAGCTTTTCGAAGATGTTATTCGAGTATTATGCACCATTATAACGTACAGCCTTTGCTTAAACTGCGCCGGTAGAGTGAGATCGGTCAATTATATGGCACGGATTAAAAATTGAATGACTTTTGTGACCGTAAATGTGGGCTGCGTCTCATATTTAGAAACCCAAACCCATTAATAACAGAACGTAATAACGCAACTCATATCAGATGTCTTGACTTTTAAAAACTGACCACGGCATACGACATACGCGTCCATTATACGTAGGTAAATATAACGTTATATAACATGTTCGTGTCTTTTTTGACAGCCCTCGCAAATACATCGTTTTCGTATCCATGAAAACAGAACGAAAAAAAAAAAAGGATTCTTCTGAATATTTCTTATTTTATATATATTGTTAAAGTAAATGTATTAAAATATAATTTGAGATTCAAGTTTTATTTTTTTCACGGATTATATGAGCTTGTTTTATACAGACGTAATTTTTTTTCTATTGCTGCAGTGATGTTGGTCGCTGACTAAGTTTCTTATTTTGAACAGAGTATAACGTATATTGAATAATAAAACTGCCTTTCATTTGTAATGTGTTCCGAAAAAGAGTTGCAAAAATATGTGGATTATTATACTTAGTATTTGATCAAGAAAATAGAAATAGAAATTGAAAACATCGCTTCTCATGAAATAAAAATAAACATGGTAACAACAGTAATCTTGTAATTGCTCAAAGTACCTATTCTCTTGCGTGCATACATTAAAAATGCACATTTAAAACTGTTATCGTATGTAATAACCATTCTCTTGTTTATCCTTTTAGGATGCTCGGAGGTTGGAGGCACAGACTTCTATACTACACTAGATAAGAAACTCCTATATTATTTAAATTATTATCAGTGAAGATCGCGTAGCAGTTAGTCGCCATTTTGTTGGTTGGCAAAATACTGCTTAACATAATATAATATTTTTAACATTTTGGAAAAATAAATAAATACGAAGTCCACATTTTATACTTTCTTATTTTATTAACTTAATAATAACTAATATTATTTAAAATATAATAAACAATTAAATTATATGATATTATAAAATACACACTCAGTTAATATGAGGTATTTATTGTTAATTTAAACTTTAATATATTAAACAAAAATACTTATTTTTATTATTAATAGTTAATTTTCACTGATTATTAAATAAAATCAATTTGGTAAGTAAACAGCGCTTTAACAGTATTAGATAGTTTTGATTTAGCCAGGTGATGTAAACGAATTTTTAAATATTGTTTAAATATTAGAGTAGCTAAATTAAATGTATGGCTTTCTAAAAAACTATCATCACAGCAATTTAAATTATGAAAAATGTTATTATTATACACATAATTTTTTGTACAAATTATTATTTTAGAACTTAAACAAGAATTCATATTTGAAAAGTTATTAGTCATATTAAAAAATGTAATTTTAACAAATTTTACAATTTTAATTACATCTTTAGAGCTTTTTATCAGTCCTCCTCTATTTTTAATATCTATTAAAACAGAAAATGAATATGCATGACAATAGACTATACGATCAGAAGAAAAATGCATAAGACTTTCTATACATGTATCACAATCAATTTTACATTAGATACTTCTAATTATAAATCCACTTATGTAATATAATATATTATCCTTAATTAAATCAGTACCATAGTCATTAATTAAGTATAATAATTCATTATCACTAACTTCATCAACTATTATATCATCAGTATCTATAGAACCTTGTACTGTCCATAAGAACGCAGTTCGTAGCATATGATGATGACGCTGAATTTTTAAGTAATAATTTTTTCGTTGCTGTTCTAAACTCTATCACGTTAAGATTGTTATTGTTTCCATAGCGTTTTGAAAAAAATAATTCAATATGGTCTGTATTATTAATTAATTTAATTATAAATAAATTATTCTAATTATTAATATGGTCAATATTATATATAAATGGATAATAATACCTTATTAATACTATACATATAATGAATTAATTTATTACTTTTGTTGGTATGTAATATGTATAATCGGCAATCACAGAATATAATAATGGTAAAATACTACAATGTAAGTAAATTGTGAATGACAATTGCCAATGTTTTGCCAACCAACAAAATGGCGGGAACTGATAAGGAAATCTTCAAAATATTGTTCGAGTTCCTTATCTAGTGTTGTATAAAAGTCTGTGGTTGGACGCTGTCGGACATCTCAAGCTTTGAAAATACATTATTCCTTATTATATAATAGTAGTAGCCGTTAACGAGTTTTGTCTCTACCTGTGCTTTTGAGCTCCGACAATTTACACGTACGGGATCTAGCTGACGGATGGACTGATGAATTCCAGGCAAAGACTTCGTGATTGATTAACGCACAATAAAATATACAAGTAATAATATGTTATTTCTCACTTATTTACCCTTAATAATAATTCGTCATAGTCACCCATTTGATGTATTATGTCTTAGCTATTTTACCAATTCATTTTACTATTCATCCAAAAATACCCCCTTTATTTTTACTATGTTACGTATACATATGACAATGTTAATACGCATAACTAATTATTAATAATTTAATTGCCTAGGCGAATATACGTTAAATGTATCATTGATGCATACATTTTTTTACATTATAGAATTGAAAATAATTAAATTTAAAATCGAAATTACTAACCTTTTTTAACATTTTTTCATCAATAGAGAATTAGTTAATTAAAATAAATTAAAATAAAAATAACCGGAGTCAAATTATAAAATTTAATTATACATCATAAAAAGGTATATGTAATTTATATATTATAAATAGGTTGTTCTATAAAATCGTAATAACAATATAATAATAACCAAAAAGTTCTGTTTTAATTTTTATTTGCCACATGTTATGAATCGTATTTTACGCTAAAAGAACCATCGGAATTTGAACCATATTACTACCTAATTGTGCAATTTCTGAATTATTTCATGCATTTTGTGTATAAATTTATATATAAATTACTTAAATTTTCAAATGCTCAGTGATCACTTATTAATGCTATAAGAGTTGGTAGTACATCTAAAAGCGTCCAGTGCGGTCTTACGACTTGCTTTCATACAGCTACCTCTCGTTACTATCCTGGATATATTAGTATTAAATGGCATAGATGAGTATTTACTATATAGTATTTGGATAACAAATTACTATGTTGCATAAATAGAATAGCCAAAGGTTTTCACAGATGATTGCTTAATCCCGTTTTAAAAACTAAATCATGTATTTATAACATATTACGTAAATTATTATTATTATTATTATTTTTTTTTCATTTTTTTTTCATCAAGATTTTTGTATAAAGGTATTAATTGAATCTATTCATTAAAAGTTTTAAAAAGCGTTTCCATTCTAGAAATTTTAATACACATATTATATACAATATACATTATATATTTATTTGTTATTTATGTAAATAGTTAATAATAAAGTCTCAGAAGACATCCCTATGAAAAATGTGTGTATATATACCGTATTAATTATTATTAATATAATGCATCTTTGATCTAAGCCAAATACGTATAGTAATAATAATTATAAAATGAACTCGGAGTTTACAACACTACGTATTTATATCTGTGTAGGTAAGTAAATTTTGATTACTTTTTAACCTCAGCCACAGTCCAGACGTCTACCGGTTATCGAAAATTTTTTTTTTATTTCTTTTCTCAACAAAGTTTAACTGTTGTTGTTAGAATATCGATTTGTTTGGAACTTGTATACATTCTCAAATGTTTCAATACTAATTTTTTCTTTCTTTGACTCGTAAGTAAGTAAGTAATCGTTTACATTCTATAATTTACAATAAATGAATTCCCATGTAGTTAATACACGATATTATGATTAATATTCACTGTACGAATAACATATGGATGCGGCATATTTGAGCTTTTGAGTTCCTACCTTCTCGGTATGTGTTAACATGTTAATGACTTTGTAGTTTAAAATTAACTGTAATTTTTTATTCCTTACACACACACACACTCAAATTTTCGTATATTTCTGATTCACATCGATATGAAACATTATCATGCAAATTGAGGAGGAGTGATATCAATTTTAGGAAACTTAAACATATATTAAGTTAATTGTTTGTGTCTCATGAAAATCAAATAATACGAATACAGCAATTATACTATTAAATTGTAACAAAATTAAAAAAAATAATTATATATTTTGTACATACTTTTGAATATATTTTTTATTATGTATTAAATTTTCGTATATTAAATGTAAGATCCTTTAACACGGAAAATGTGGTTCCCTTATGTGATATGTACGCGAAAACAAGATTTTTGATGATTAATATATTATTCTAATTATAGAAGATATTATAAAAATAATAAAATATAAGCATTCTAAAAAATAAAAATGCAATTAAGGACATTTTTTGATTGTCAAGCTTATGTCTTTTAAGAACCAAAGAAAGAAGTATTCTTTTAAGAAACAAGTATTGCTTTTCGTAGTCTTGGTAAATTTACCCATAGAAAATAAATAAATAAAACTAATGTAGTCTTTACCTTTGAACACGTCTCTGCATTATAATATTATCAACTCAAAACTGGACACGAGTACGTTGTAATAATGTAATGTATAAACGAACACGTATCGAATGCTCTTAAGAGTTAAAAAATTGTCGAACCGAAAGAAATGAAATCAACGATCAAGAATCGGAAGTTTTCATGACTCAAAAAGTAATAATGTTATACCTACATTAGGTAGATATTACATTTAAAAAGATCTCTGCCCCTGAGTAATTTGAATGTACCTGACTTGGATACTGATGTCGTAAGATATTTCAAGATGATACATTGATACGCATACATAAAATCAAACACATCATACATATACGTATAAGTTATAAAGTATTATTAACTCATCACATGTTAACAATGATATCGTTTAATTACATCTTAAATGTTATGTCCGTGGGTGATCTAAAAACAAAATTAATTGTATGGTAAAATAAGCTCAAAACGGCAATATAAAAATAAGATTCAAAATTTGAATATTTAATAGGAACACAATATTTTAACACACGCATATGAAAATAAACATTTCGATTAGTGTTTTCAATTTGGCCTTATGTTTCAATAGTGTTCTTCTTGCTTAAAAAAAAAAAAAAATTATTACCAAGAAATATTATTTACAATCAGTGACAGAGGACTCTTTATTTGTATTCTTTAAATGTAGTATTAACGTCTAAATGATATCCCGCTATTAATACTATTAATTTTACTGTGGGTTTTTTATACCAGAAATTATGCATTTTAATCTTTATAGTATTATTATTATTATTATTATTATTATTATTATTTCGCTTAATCGTTGAAAAATTAAATGAAATGAGTATTAAGAATTGTATACAAGGAAAGATGACAGAAGTAGTTTAATGCTGTGAGCTGAAAATTAATTACTATTTCTTTTTTATGAAATGTTAAGTAAAAAATATTTCAAGTACATCAATATGAACTAGTATAAAAAGTTTTGAAATCATAAATACATCGAAAAAAGTTTTAATGGACTTAGCTAATTTTTAAACAAGACTTCTGTGAAATGGCATAAAGAAGATAGAACTAAAAATATCTTAATAAAATCTTTTTCTCCGAATCACTCTCAATATAATAATATTTAAACTAGAATTCGAAGTATAGCAATATTTTGTTGGTTTATCGCATCGCCAATACTTCAATACTGTAATCGTATTATTTTAATGTAATGCAGTACCGGTGTACCACAGTAATGATGAACAGTAAACGAATTCGATATAGCATGTGCTGAGAAAAAGAGTTCAAAAATATCTTCTGTTTTAAAATATAATTCATGAGTTTGTTTTACAACACAAGAGGTGTGGACAAAATTACAGAAATACAATATAGAATGCAAGACCCGTGTTTTCTAATAATATATTTCGAACTACATGATGTACATAGAGATAGAGAATATCGAGGTGGTTAATCTGGCTAAATTATTCAGTATTTGTTTTACGGAGTGCGCTTGAGTAAAATAATACAAAATGATAGCGCAGTGGAAGAAACTACAGGGACGCACTATAATATAATAATACGCCCAATAAATTTAAGTCATGAAAATAAATAAATGAAATGTAATATTTATTTTAAAATATAATAACTCATACTTAAACTAATCCGATATAATAAACCTTCAACTATCCTACTGTACACGCGCGTTATAAAACAGCTTTTTGTACGGCGAGAAAACATTAAAAACAGAACGTTTAATATAATATATTATACGTAGGAGATAAGGCCGATTGCTACGAAGGAGGTTTATTTCGATAGGTAAAACGAACAATTCCCTGAAAATAATATATAGCTACATAATAATACAATACAGTGGATTATTATTTATTATACGCCACCACCGCCGTCGTCGCGTGTCATCATTATAACAATACAAAACAATATGACATTTTTGCGAGAAATCATTGCTCGAAGTAAAATATTATATTATACTATTGATTTTGTTCAAGTCGCTGAAAAACGGTTTAGTGAAACGATCGCAGACGTACGAACAAGTATTAAGCGGTCTAGTCGGTTGCGTTTTCTAAAACAGTCATGTGTCCTACAATACCTACCTACCTGAATAACATATTATCCAGTTCCGTTGAGTGAAATCATTGATTTTAGAATACACAGATAAAACATCATATTTACAAAATTGTCAGTGCCCACGTGAACATAGTCACTAAAAGCTGATGTAATCGTTTGCATTCAACTTAATGAAAACATATTTTTAATATTTTAATAGTATTGTTTTGTTGAAAACTTGTTTGGATCAAGTTAGATGTAAACAACCACATCGACATACGTATAGTGGCCGCGTCCACGTAGCAGCTACCATAAGATTTTGGCAATAAGATGGCGTATCTATGTACTAATCAATAGTGTAACGCTGTGCGTAGAGTTTTGACACATGTCTGGACAAAAATAGTATAGGTAATTGATATCACATTTAATCTATCAACACAACACCACCAATATTTTTAGATTATTAAACAAATATAATTATAGATAAAAACTGTAACTAAACCTATAAGTATGTATCCTTATAATATTAGTTTATAATAATTGTCATTAAAGCCTTAATAATAATAATGAAAAATAATAATAATACTACATTTATATAGATAAATTGAACATTAATTTGAATTACAAATCAAAAGTTGAAATTTATTATTTAATAATTTCTAGACAACTAGACATAAGCGTCCCTATATTATATGATTTATGATTTTCAGTGAATCAAGGAATATAATCATATATATTGCTATTTCAACCTTTTATTCTATACTTATTGAATAGATGATAGATCAACTTACGCTAAACGTTTCAAAGAGACATGTCATAAAAATTAACGATTACCTAAGTGATAAAATTCAGGAGCTGGTATCTGAAACATTTTTAGTACCTAAGTACAATTTTATTTATAATATATTTTACGCCAGAGGGTTATTGAATAAAATATACGGATAAGAATAGATATATCGATGATAGTAATAACTAGCTAGGCGTGTTTAGCATTACATGACCACATCAAAACATTAATTACTACACAATATAATAAATAAATTATTAATTTTGTATCTCATACACAGAACCAATTTATTTATATCACCTATTATAATATCTTTTAATGACAATTTCACAGATTATCTCTATTACCTTTATTATAGTCTCATTAGTCTCAATAATATTATGTTAATATCTATTCTTATGCAACTATGCAAAATATTTCATATGCGTACTATGCCAACAATAATCGTCGATACAATATATTTTATGATGAAACGTTCATGTGATGTATAACAAGTAAGCAGCAGAAAGCAGTCTAAGTATAAATTATGAAATTAATTTAGCATTACTTATTAGCTTCAAAATTCAAATGCTTACCCTATAACATATATATGCATGCTACATATTATACTCCTATTTGTACATAATATAATACATGTATACCTACAATAATAAATAATGATGGTTGTCATCATGTTTATGAATATTGAATAAGAAAATATCCTAGAGAAGCGCTAAAGTATAATAATACATAATACATTGTATTTATAATAATGCAGATGCATTGTAGCAATGTAGCCGTATGTGTTTTTTTGTCTGGGATGACACAGGCAAGTGTATGTTTTCTGCTCTCGTCGAAACGATTTTCGATAAACTAAGCATGCAACTATAGCAGTTTTATTTGTCTACCTTCCCAGTATATATATATATGAATTGGAAAAGTGATAACGAAATATAAAAATCAAAATTGATTGAAAGTTCCCAGAAGTGTTTTTGAGAAAACCACGGAACATGACAAAAACACCGTAACACCCGCGTAAATCATGAAGTTTTCTGGTAAATCGTCATTGGATTTATTTCAAGTTTGGGAACACTTTTGAACAAAATTAAATATTCTCCGAAACGTGATAATTTCGATTGAAAATTAGCCTAGACAAATAATCTAATATGCCTCCATAAGGTTGCTATATGTGTATAATACAGTGTTTACGAAATCACGAAAACCGTAAAAGAGAACTTTATAAATTGTTACATACCTAAGATTATAATAATATAATGATTTTAAAATATAGTATTTTCACTAACTAAAATTTATTATAGTGTTTTAAATATAACTATATAGGTTATATATTGGTATATTTAAATTATTATTATATATTGTCGAATCGTTTTCGTCCATTGAAAATAAATATTTAATATTATTTAAGTACCTATGTGTTTACTTAATATTTGAATTATTTTACACTGTTTTACTATTTTACTGACTTTCTTTATTTATTTTTGACTCGTTCAATTGCTTTCAGCAAGATAATAAAAATCACCGTAACTAGACCATATAGATACCAACATTAGGACGGTTGAAATTAAATTTTTTTTGAAATTCATCACTGTAACTACACTCAACAAGATTCAGATTATTCATACTTTTATATTTGGTGGCTTGCTCAAAGATAATTGTTTATCAAAGAAACTCGTCGAAGAAAAAGGGTGGAGTATCACTGATCCAACGAATGTTTACAACTAAAATAGTTTGTTCATTTTGTGTTTGCATCTTTCACGCGGATTTCAACCTCTTGAACCGTATGAACCGTACAGAATACTGACGGACAAAAATTATCTCATTTTTATTTGGTCAAGTGGTTTGGTATCAATAAAATATGCTAATTAGTTTACAATGTTACGTAATAATGATTACTTTGAAATTAAAAGATATATAAACAATAATAAAACATTTCCCACACACATATGTCATAAAGATATTCATCATAAGATATTACCAGTCAAATTAACTTGTAATGTTTCTTAAATCAAAAATGAATAATTTTTGTCTTACTTAAAACGCAGTAACTATATTATATGGTATTTTATTGTAAACCATTTTTAATGAAAGTTTCAACAAATCTTAAAGTTGGATGAAATTTAAATACAATTTTGGAAAGTTTAACGTGTTTTACAAAATCAAAAACAAAAATAAAATAAGCAAACATAATAATACAGTATGCACTGTATAACTTAGCATTACTAAGTATTGTAAGTATATAAATTTCTCGTGCACGAATTACGCAAATGCATGTACCTTTTTGAACAAATATATTTTATTCAACTACGTATTATATAACATCCATTCGGGCTTTATGTTAAACAAAAATTAAATCCAAAATGGATTGTTTTAAATAATGAACAGAAATTAGTTTTCTATTGGAAAATTCTTTATATTGTTCGTGAAAAGACGACATTCTCGGAAAAAAAACGGTAGCATACACAATTTATTACAGTGTTCAAAATAACGTTTTCTTCGCTTATATACGGGTACATATATGTGTACGCATATCATTCGTACATGCACGAATGATGTAGTAAGTTGAATGAATAATTTATTATATTGGAGTTGGATAGTTTTTAATTATTTCTTTTATTCTACGCACAACCTGTGTAAGCAGAACAATAATAAGTTTCCGATGATTTGACTTTGAACGGAGTGGTACATATAATATATTATTTAAATATCGTCACAAAGCTTATACATATTGCATAGCACAATATCGTAATTGGACGTTATAACGCTATAGCAGAACGTCTCTGACATCACTCAAATGTCTAAAATCCCATACTCCGTTGAGCAAATTCTGATTTTAACCGTTTTCCCATGAACGCATGTATCGAGCTGTGATGTACAAATAATACTCGTATAAAGGTATGATCAATAACATGATATTTTAATGTATCACGGTTCACGGTAAATGGCCGAAATATATGTAACCACTGTTAGACCACACAGACATAATCTTCTAGCTCAACCCAACCGTTGACCAAATATTAATGTGAAACATATTAAATACCTATATTATTATCTTCAGACGCCGTCGAACGCGAAGACAAATTTAAATAAAAATTAGGAACCGAATCCGACAGTCGATATTATAACACTATTGTGAGATCGTATAATGCTAGAATATAGCTGCAGGAATAGCAGTAATAATATGGGCGCTGCCGTATTTATATATGATAATATTGTGTTTTCGATAACCAACAACTATGCAATGCAATACAATTGGGACGAGGTTATACAACCTATATACCTATATAATTATGTTAAATATCGCGAAACAGAATTTACAACTTATACCTCTGCTTAGGTCAGATAAAGCCCGGCCGGAATTTACTGCAAGCACCCTTGACGGCGGTGAAGAGATAAAAACTCGGTGGTCTGAATTTACTATTTTAACCCGGGATTGAATGGGAATTTACAATCGACCAAGTTTTACAATGCACAGAATAAATATACTTTACTTAATAGTTTATTCATATACTCGTCAATGGGGACGTTTTTATCTCTGTTTTTTGATATACAATATGTATTTATATATATTATATAAGTACTTTTTCAAAAAAAATAGATCACATAATAATATTATAAAATAATATAGTTATATAATACAACTGCGGTTTGAATTATAATAATTTTTATATGGGTGCTAGTACTAGCGGTGCCCCTAAAAACGAATTTTTGTAGTCAATTTTTACCATAGAAAAAATAAAAATAATATTTAAATATTATATTTAATAAAATTAAAATTACATTATATACTGTTATAGTCTCGTACACCTATACAGACTGTGACACTGAACATAATTATTTAGTCGGAATGAGTAACCGACCGTCAATTAGTTCCTGAGTAATATCATATGGTTAATATTATCATCACATAGCCTGCAGTTTGAAAAAATTAGATACTATAGCAGATTTAGGTTAAAGTTATACATACTAAATTATTAATGTTATCATAAGCATTATAGATAAAAGAAGGGAGTATTTAAACCCTTAAAATCTCCCTCTGGCACACCTCTTTTTTGGTTTGACGGTAAACCATAAAGTTGAAAACGATTTGAATCCATCGATTATATTTCTGAAAACGATTCCTATATATACACGCTGCGAATAAAAACATATTAAAATATAATATTTAAGAACAAACGTGGACCCCAGAGGAACTCGGGTAACATTATTATAATTACATTCACGAAGAGTATGTTATTTGTTGTCTTCAAATTCTTCAAAAGAACTCCCTGAGGCGTATAGAGTATAACATAATAAAGTATTTTGAATAGTTATTCTGTTCCGGATTAGACATGCCGCATAACCAACCTATCACGGTCAACGTTTCCCATGATACGTTTAATATTTTCAAAGAGTTTTTATCTTTTCTCGATGTCTAAAATATACTAAAACATTAGAGACGATAGACAAACAGAAAACTTGTATACTACACATAGATCCTAAATAAATGGATCCTAAAGAAAACCCCAAAGAAATCGGTTATACCTAATTTCGATTTCGCAGGTTGAAAATTCAGAGGTATAAGATCTATTAAAATGATCGACATTCACGGTTTTTAGTACCTATACATAAATGTATCACATTCTATTATACGTGTATACTCATGATAAATACAACTACTCGTCCCCTGTTTGGAATAACATTATAATTTTACTGGGGAACTAACACCATTTTGTGTGTAGTTTAAAACCAAATGTTACCTATACCAGTTAGCTTATATGTGAGTACCTTTTTGGTTGAGTAATTGTTACCATTATACAGAGAGTTGTTATGTCTAAAACGCAATTATGTAAAATAATCATTTCGAAAATGATTCGATTTCAGATCCAAACTCGGGGCACAAAACCGTTTGCAGTAAATTGCAAATATGTTGTTAAAACGTCTAATCCATATTATAAAAGAGAAACGATGAAAAAAAATAAAATGTTATTTTGTATTTGGTCGGCGTGTGTATATTTGAATTGGAGGATATAATATTTAACGAAAATTAGAGGAAAAACGTAAGTACATATAGGTACCTAAATAATATAATACAGATTAACTATATATAGATATGGGGAACTACATGATATTTACAATTCGTGCATATTAGGTGAACCTTAATCTCTTTATTTTTTTTATCAGTCGAAGGTTTTGTAAGATATGTGGAAAATCAACATATGAGCTAATGTTGCATCCCTAAAATATATAAAATTAAAATACAAAGGTAGGCATACCTTATGTACCGATATCAACAGCATCATTTACGAATAATAATTTAACTTGTGCGTTAAAAAAACTTTTCGTTAGCTTATTATTACTATCAAACTTAAATTGTTTATATTAGCAATATAATAACTAACAATGTTAAAGTTTGTACTGATGGAATGAATAATCACAGAACTTGTAAGTGTACATTTAAAGAAAATAACAAATTGTTATATATATAATATATTATACGAGTATATATATATATATATATATATAATATGTAATTTAATCAATGTCACTCCGGGGCAAGATTAGTATAATAAACCGAAACGTTTCTCAAATCTGTAAAATGAAAAACAACATTCAAAGTCTATTTATTCTAATTCTGTCTCTCACAAAGTCACAAGTTACAAAATATATTTTAACAAATTAAATATTAATTTAACAAATATAGTGATAATTATTTTTTCTATCACTTTATCACATTTATCACATTATTATCTTATCAAATAGTTCACAATAATCAAAGTAATGATATCACATATTCTTATCAACTAACGCGAATTCAAATCAAATACCTAAGAATTATACTTCTTATAGATATATAATATCTTCATTACTATTGTGATTTTAATGTACATATTTATTTATTTTATTTTACTAGTTTTCACTTTTCAGTTACAATAAATAGTTAACATTTGCTAGTAATTATCTAGCATTACAAATTATTATATTTTTTAATATTATAATATAATTATTTTAACATAATCTACACATTTCGCAAAATATATTGTGTTGTTAAAAACTATAAAAAAAATAAGAAAATGTATCCTTAGGATGAATCCAAAAGACTACATGAATTGCGTTTATCATATTTATAATATTCTGCCCAATTATTTAATAGATGTCTGTTCATGTACACATGTTCTATAATTCGAACTACGAATAATTGTGAAACCTTACACTTCAAGTTTAATAGTATGCTTCACTCAGCACACCCGAGTATATTCCAAATTCATAGATGTTTTAAATAATGTAACAAGAAAAAGAAACATAGTAAACGAAGTAGGTATTCATATAACTAAAAACCGACGGTTAATGGTATGTGAAAAAGACAAAATATGACAAAATATGGAAAGTAACCAATGAACCCATTTTGATTATACTATGAAATAATTATTCAAGTTTTTACTATTTTTAATTTTTTAATATTATATTTATAACTTTTTTTATCATTTTTTATTTTAATTATTATTCGGTATAATATTACCTAATATAGTTTAAATCTACACATTTTAATTTACTTACTTCAAATTGCAAAAACGATAAAAACCAATGTTTTTAACCTACCAATAGTCATAGTTTGATATTGTCAGTCCTAAGTATAAATGGAAAGGAAAATAATGTTTATACGTTTGGACGCAATTAGTGTAATCATTAAACATTGTCAGGACGCAATTCGTGTGGTATAGGGATCTCGAAACGTAATTCGTGTGCATCGAATTTTAGATTTATGAAATTAATTTTCATATTTACATTTTAACATCCATATTCCCTGTATAGGAATCTTGATTACTATTACAAAGTTAATTTTACTTTTAAGTTTTTTTTTTTATATATATAGCAATGGTAAACAAATTATATGTATATTAGTACTACACTTTGATTTTATAGAAATAATGTTAAAGTATTAAAGTTCAACCAAATGTTTTAAAATAAATATAATATTATACGCATTATAAAAACGAAAGTACAAAAGTGTATTTTTTCCGCTATAACAGTAAATATATAAAGGAAATTTAATTTCACGCAATGTTTTCTTTATCTTTCGTTCATATATTTAGGTCTAAGTGTACTTCAGTTTGCTTCTTCACGCAAAGAAATATTATTTTTTCTTGTTCGTTCTCAGAATACTCCACAGTACAGTGCCGAAGGGAAGAAATTTTTTTTTTTTTTTCAAAGACACTAAGTCAATAAGAAAATTCCTTGTAAATATTTTATATTTATCTTGTTACAAAACAATTTGTAAAATAATAATGATGATCATCATCATAGAAATAACAATATCATGTAACTAATTTGGTTGTGCGTATACCACGTTATAGGTATGCTTGCGTATAAGGCGGTCCGATTTAGTTCTTGCAGTATGTAAAGATCAAGGTAAAGAAAATATGATAATATTATTATCAACCCACGAATAATATTTTACCTTGAATTTTACAATGGAAATAAAATTTAACTTAGCTACACTTGTATTTAGATGAGTATAATAATAACAGATTTTCAGTGATATGGTTGAAAATTACGAGAAAATTATGATAACAATCACGCGATTATCATACCCTTACATTGATATATTTGAGGATAATTTTAAGCATAATAATAGTAATAATAAGCATAATAAACCGACTTACACCTATCTGCAACTAAAAATTAAAAATCGTGAGTAAAAAAAGAAGAATACAAAAAAAAAATCCCATCAACAACATTAAAGATTATCATTTATCAGTATTTTGTATGCTATTAATAGCTGAATGAGAGAATGTGTTTATTTTTAATTTTTTTATTGATATATATTTTTTGGGAGGAACCGGAAATGTTGACCCTTAGGTGTCTATGTGGGTTTTTTGGTTTGTAGATTTTTTTCAACCTTAGATGAAGACCTGTAGGGAGTTAAACACGTGAGTAGTGTATGTGTATAGGCATGGACAATGTCACTAAAATTGTGTGCTCATCCATCCACCTGTTGGCAGCGTCTTATGATAAACCGCAGCACTGACGGCTACTGTAACATATCGTTCTGTGCATATTGTGTAATGTGTATTCATTGAAAGCGTACGGAAACATTATTTTGTAAGATTATATAAATTCGGTCGTATTTATGCTCAGATATCTGAAGATATCTAAGTGTAGTGATGACTAAAAATGAATGTACGCCACACGAAAATGCCTACCTCAAAAGTTTGTTGCCGTGACTAGCGTTGTACCTATTGGACGAAGTTACCAGTATACACAATTGTGTTTATAATAATAGCAAGTAACTTACGGCTCTTAATTGCCAAACCGAAATGTATGGGTAAACAATAAATGATATTCATAAACAGATAAACAGATAAAAGTTAATATAATAAAAATAATAATTACGCTAAAAATAATGGGTAAAATCACTCAACAGCGGCAAAATCATAATAATAAACAAATTACATTAGTATGTACCTGTAAACAATGATATCACACCGGTGTGTGATAATGTCGAAACTCGTAAAATCTATCCTGGTGTATATGCGACTACTTCGGAATCAATGGTATCAATTTGACCACAATTGCGGTCACCAGCAATAATCCTCAAGACCGCAACATCTAACGTGGAGATGTCACTTAGACGACGGTGACTTGACCAGAGCACTCACCGGGACTTCCAATGCAATGTTTGACTACGGGACTTGACACGACACGACGACGTTAACAAAACAGCACACGTAAAAATAATAAAATATGCAAAAATATGCACAACGGACGACATGGCAAATAAAAGAGACAGCGACGACAAAACGAAATCCGACAATCGCGGTCGTGGCGTCATCGGTGACCGGTGGTAGTGGACTGGTCGCGGCGTCTTTTCGCAGTCCCATACACCCGGATCGGTGATCGTCGGAACGCGGTAACAGGGGTAACAGTGGTTTCAAATGCAGTTCAAAGGTTCGCGTTCTATGCAGACAGCGCTACCGCGCCTACAGACCGGTTGCGGCGGTGATTTCCGTTTAGAACAACGAACATTTCGTGTTCGACGTATCTTGTCGTAACATATTACAACCATAACAATAACAATAATCGTAATAATAATAATATTATTGTTGACGTTCGTATTGTGCGCGCGGACGGTCATTATATAATGGCAACGGTATAAAAGGAACGGCACAAAATCGCGACCGTGGGACAAATCGAATCGGTGCGAAGTTTCGATGAAGTGACGAGGGGTAGCGCGGAGACGTACACAATGCACATAATATACACAACGGAACTATTATTTCCAAGTTCACAGCGAGGTCGTTGGGGGGGGGGGTCGAAGGAACCGGACGCGGCGCGTGACAATAATTTACTTCGGTATCGCTTTGTCGTCGCGATCCTGGATACGCTGCAAAATATTACCGTATTATTATTAATACCATAAGGGTCGTGTTGGCGAAATCGTTCAACTATTCCGAATTCACGAGAAGGTTTATTATTATCCCTCGCCGAATCGATATTATCTTTGCACGACAAACTGTGACATCGCGGTATATCGCCTACTCATTTACCTACCACCTTTGCGGTCATTATTGTATCGCGTTTCCTTTGCGTCTCGGCAATCCCACACGTAATGTCATAACAACAATATAATGCCATTTGGCCAAGACGTTTTTCAACCCCTCGGACATGCGTTTGCTCGGTCCACGATTACCAGTGCAACGCGCGCCTACACGGCGTAATGCCAAAAATCGAACCTATATATTAATATATTATATTCAATGAACCTCCATGCTTGACGAATTTATTTCATTGGATAATATGTCATACGAGTATTTCATTACGAAATGTTTCTATTGAAAGAATCTATTTTGTTTAATTTTTTATAATACTTTTGTGTTACCTCATGGACGACGTCAAATGGGTGTGAGGGTGGGTGATCGTCGTTACAGGATATATTTTTGCCCTCTCAGATATTTTGGCCCATGAAGCACCAGACTTGGCAGTAAGCACTTTCCAACGAAGTTTGGGTGCGTAAGTAACTATTGCGATATTTTTGTATTACATATTTATATAATTTACAGATCACCCGGGTTGGCCAGATCACATTCCGTTTCAATCGTATGAACGATGATAATCCGGGGGAAATAATACATACAATATGTAATGCCGAGTATACTTATCTATTTAATCTTATTGTATTTAGTATGCCGAATTCGATAAAAGATGTATGATAAGAAATTATATATAATCACAATCGTCGATTTTTTGTAGTAGGAATCTCTAGTAGTTGGAAGTCAGGAATCTCACACTAATCATTTTTGTACATTACTCGAGTTATCGTTGAATTTTTAGGTGCGTTACTTCAATTTTATTATGAGCCTTTATTATAACAATGACCAACACTCGTGATTATTGTATAGTCATATACAGATTATCATTATTATTTTCACTAACCATAGATCATAGTGTTCATAGTTCATACCATAACACCACTGGAGTCCGTAGAAGTCAGTTATTTTTATTACGTTTATAATTTCGTTCGATCACTTTGCAATACTTATTGTGTTCTGTGAAGGTAGCCTATATATTATACACACAATTGATTGTTACAATCATGAGTATTCAAAAAATGGACTCATGCTTTGATCCTCAATCGAGTACAATCTAGATTTAACTATTGACCATGGAGTGAATAAGAAACAAAAAACATTAAAAACAGTGGCTGAAATCACACATTTGGTGCCTTGTGGTGAGATGTTTCGAGTGATTGAAAGTGATTCAAGACTTTCAGATACAGCAGTTTTATCAATAAAAAAAAAATATTTCCAAAAACCCCACTATAGAAAAAGTAATAGAAAAATTATCTGTTGCTCAACGTAGTCGACGAATAATGTTTTTTTTTCTAAAAAATATATTAAACTATATTTAATTGTTTAATTTATTGTTAAGTAATTGTTATATTTATGTATGATATCAGTATAATTTGTAATTTTCACAGATATATAAACCTTAATAATTAAATTATTTTATTTTTTTATTGACAAGTACAACTGTTGGACTTGTCCATCCAATAAATGTAATTGCTCTTTTCCGTCCCCTTAGGAAAAATTTTTGGCACAGTGCCTGTATTTCCAAGCTTACAAAAGTATGATGAAATTAAGTTTCGGAAACGACAGTAATAGTTCTTCTCAACTCTATTCATCATGGATAAGTTATAATATACTTATGCATAACTAACACACTATTATTAAATTTTTTTATTTATTTATTATTTGAAATATATACATAATAAGGCTCAGAAGTCAGAACTTTTATTATAACGTACATTAACTTAATTTCAATATAACATAATTAAGATAAAATAATAAGTTAAATTATTAGTTATTATAATTAAAATAATAAATTATATAATACAAAGACAATTTATACTATACAATACTATCATAAAAGAAATCGAAATTGTTTATTCAATTACCTAATTTTACTATCTATTACTTTATAGTTTACGCTATATTATTATATATAAAGTATTATACAATATTAAACATTATTTGATTACATGTTGTACGGTAAAAGTATTTTGAACAAAAAAATTAGGTATTTATTTTTAATAAAATGTATATCTAACCAATTGTTTTCAAAGATCCTTTAAGACAATCGTTAAACAGAGGTTTGACTGTATATATTGTACATAGTGAGTCGCATCAATTGAGTCGATAATAATATTTAACTATTATACTTGCAGAAGTCACAGTTTGTTTGTAATATTGATATATACATATATATATATATATACATATATAATATTAATATGTAAATAAAAATTCGGCAAAACACTTGGCACCCGCTGATGTGATGCCACTATGTCAGATTATATAATAGCGTTCAGTTAAAACTTAAAACCTATTTAGACAGTTTTAATAATCTGAAAATATTTAAATATAATTTTAAAAATATACCAATGATGTTTTTGAAATTATGCTTCGAATACTTTACCCTAAGTATAAGTTAACTGTTTAGTGTAGAGTTGGCACGGCGAGGTTTTCCAGAAATGGATGACTAAAACTAAATAATGAACTGAAAGTGTATAAAGGAAAACTAGTTTTTGAAAGTATTTCTATACCTTTTTGAAACGAATATTTACCTATATGTTCGGAATAAGTATTCCAAATAAATACGATAAATATAAAAATAAATGCAAGATAAAATAGGTTCATTGTTCAAGACTAGTAGATAATGATAACTGTCATTACATGACATAACATACTATTGTTCTTATATTCGTATCGGATATTTGGTGTGAGAATTACACTTTTTGAATAACTTTATATTCAGTCTATAAAGTTCTACATCAATTGGTTATTAAACAATAATAGTTATCTCAGATGAGGAAGAAACGAAGAGAGAGCGATTGGCGGGATATTACGTCCGATGGACATACCGGATATTTTACCTGGGACCGGAGAAGAAATGCAGCTGTCAATAGCACAATGAGCGCAGTGATGAGGTTGCTGTTACTAAAAACTATTTGTGCGTATGTTAAAAGCAGAAATATTATGGCATCCGAATATTAAATAAAATACATATAATAGCACGACTGTTGAATGTCGATTTATCCAAAATATCATATTTAAAGTTTTCATTAATAAATAATTTGAATACATACATTTTCATTGTTTCCTATGTTCGATTGAGACAAAGTATTGTTATACCTTTTTTATTTTTATTTTTTTTGCGATTTTTTAAAACCCGGAGCTGCTGGAGCTATAATTATTCTTATCAAATATGTGTAAAATACACATACATAAATATTTATAAGAATATTATGATAATGTGTGTTGGACAGTTTGACTAGCCGTCGATAATATTACAAAGCTTATATAGTAAACGTGTAAACTGTAAAGTAACTTATATCATAATTATCCGAAGTCTGTTTTCACACATTATGCGATCGGTAACGATTATTTGGCAAAGGATCCATAAAAAAATACCTCGGGGTAAGGAGGTCTGAACAAATTAGGTTGTAATAAGATTGTAGTACATGTTTGGTTTTTTTACCTAATACGTGGTTATTACCACATTTAAACAGTATAAATTAAAAGGATTATTTTAATTTTTATAATTATTCGTTTAAACAAAAGTCGGTTAGGCAAAAAAAAAATAAAAAATAAAACCATCTAGAATGAATGTCATTTATTTTCGCTGAGAAAAAAAATCCCCGTTTTTTATATTGCATTATAACATAGTTACGTTTCTGCAGTAAATGATATGTATATATAAAATACGAGAAGATAAAAAATGTTAAATTATGATATAATATTATAGTCGTCATCTAATGATGGTTTTATGCATTTATTATCACACTATACATTGCTAATTGATTATTTTCAAAGAGAAATTTATAATACTATAGTAGATTATTCAGAGGTTTAATTTCTGTTTAGGTGTGAAAATGTTAAGACTTAAAACAGTTGTTATACTGCAACTTATACTCAAAGAACAAACACAATGCGCATAAAATCCAACCAAATCCGATTTGTAATTATTATACTTCCAGTGTACGATGTTATATGTAGGTTATTCTTAATGCAGGGTTTTGTTTTACTTCCGAAACCTTAAATCCGTACTCCACACGCCGATGGTTTGCGAGAGAACGATATAAAATTATTGGTTTATTCGTACTTAACTGCATGCGGCGTGCATTGCATACAAAACATAAATGTTTCAAAGAACTGCATTTCTAATGTTCATCAGTTCATCACTGTACTTATGAAATAATAATATGTTCTCGAAGTTTGGTTTATTTGGCAAACACAAATCCGCAATTAACGAGTGGTTTTCGGGGTGACGTTTTGCTTACGATAAATTACAATGGACATCAGTGATAAATTGGAAATCGAGTTTCAAATCGAATTGACACGTGTATAGTGGTTTTTATTCGCGCACAAGAAAACGAATATAACTGCATGTATATGTAGTACATGTTTTGTCCATTGTAATTCTGTTGTAAGACGCGTATTTGTAATGTCTTTCATTATAAACTGTATACAAATATATAATCTTCAATGCGTGTGGAATACGATCTACTATATTTTGTTAAGACTGTCAGATAAAAAAATATAATATAATTCAATTGCAACTGAATATAAAATTAGCGACCACAAATCATTTTCTAGAAAAAAAAAAAAAAAGAAACCGTTAAACGTTGATCGTATTGATCGTATATCATTGCAGTCATGTACATAAATATGTACAGAGTAACCATATACTATATAATAGTTTACTTAAATTGTTCCAAAGTTTTGTTGACAAAGTGCTGTTAGCTCAGGTAAATTAAAAATCTCCAAAATAACTTTAAATTCATACACACGGATCAATGAAAATAACTATGTGTATATTATTTTTTTAAGGATAATAATATTAGTTCATAAAGATAAATAATGTTCAATGTGCACAATAGGCAATTTAAATGAGTTTAATACACTTTTGGTTATTGTTTGTTTTGACACAATCAACATTACCTAATAACAATGTTATAATTTTACGAATAAATTAATATCCGCCGTCTATAATATATTGATTAAATTAAAGTATTCAATATTATATGTTCCAATGTAATACTTTAAACAAAAATGTTTTGTTAAAATGTAAAATATGTACATCTCGTGTATACGCTATATGATAAATTAATATACTTTTTATATATAAAAACTACGATTTCCTCGAAAATAATTGGTACTTAAATTAATTTTATCATTTTAAGTGCACCGTAATACACTCACAGTTGATTTCCTAAACAAGCTTTGGCTGTAGCAAAATTTAAATACTTATATATTAAATTAATCTCAATAAAGCTGCAAAGTTATATTCGCCTTCATATATAGTTCAATAGTTGTTTTTAACCAATATTATATTGTAGCTTTGCTTACTATGTGTCAATTTCATATGGAGAATTTAATCTGTATTTGAAATAAAAACAAAATCCAAATATTATAATTTATAAATCAACAATAATTTTTAAGGGACGTTTTTTCAATGATTTGTGTATAGGTTATTGGACTATTTTCAACCAATCCCCACTTTTAAAAACGATCATCTGAGGATATAAGGTCTTTAAATTCCGCATTTTCGTTGTAAATCTAGGGTAAAAGTTATCGTTGACTTACTAGGATTGCAGACACTCTTAGATAATCTCATAGGTACTGTATAAAAATGTATACGCGTGACAATGGAGGAATGTATACACGGTAAAATATTCTTTTTGAATAGTTAATAAAAATGTACATGGAAGAGTAAATACATAAATATATCACCGATAACAAATAATTTGTCTAAATCACAGCGTGTTATTCGAATACACTTTATATGATATAAAATTGGCTACCTATCTATCTGACCAAAATAGCAATCGAGGATGACATATTAACGAGGTGGATGACGGGATGGAAATTGTTTTTGTCGAAAAAACTATTATATTATTTGATGATTATCTGGTACGATTCCGAACAGCGTAGTATCCAATAAAAGTTTGTTCGGAGTATTCCGAACTTTATACAATAAAGTAACAAAATAGTAGGTTTAGAAGACATGATCCTGTATTTTAACTTCGAATATTTATTTAATAATTATTTAACTGGCGTGACGCCCAATACAATAATATACTGATACAAATAAACAATACAAATAATTATAATCAAAATAAAATACAATTTAAAATTAAGTATGTAAATAAATGATTGTAATAATAGTAAAATTAGTATTAAATATAGTAGTATAATTTAAAGGATTGTATGTGATCGTCCCGAGATGCATCATACAGTAAATTAGGTGATTTTTACTATAGTTGATACTATAAAATGGAACAAAAAGAGAAGGATTGGATATATTGGGATAATATGGAACTATAAAATGTATTTAGGAAAAAGAGTATTATAAGTATAAATTTTTAAATAACTTTTGGAATGTCATATTGATATCATTTATACAAGTCAGAAATCCATAGTGTTGGTTCGTAATAAATTCGTAAATTAACCATAAGATAATTAACTATTATTATTATACAATTATATAAAATGCAAATGTGTTTTACATAAATCCTAAAATATTGAACAACATTATGTTCCAGAGTACAGTACGGCTAATATTAATTCAGCTAATAGTGTATAACATTTTATGTAATTTAATAATTATATTCAATTTAAATGTCTCTACAATGTCAATTCTATTTCAATTGATCAATATAATATAATTTAAATACAACAATTAGTTTAACATACGTATATTGTCTTGCAAGCAACTTAGAAGTTGGTTAGAGAAAAATAATAACTTTGTCAATGTTGAAAAATCGTGATTGGAACAAATCAATTTAAAAATGTTGTATAGTTAGAACAAAAACGGTGTTTATTGCAGCATTCTTCGAAACTCAAGTTGTAAAATTGAGACAAAAAAGTATAATAGTGGTAAAAAACTGCACTGACTATCTAAATAAAAAATCATATGAAGAAATTTTGGTTTTCATCTCCTTATTGGTATCCGAAGCTATAATAATAAAAATAAACAACCATTCGTTTTCAACAAATGAGTAAAAAATGTATTTATTCTTAAACTGTATTATGTGTCATGGTAAAACGGTTTCTTTGTCCGGAAAATGAGTAGGTAGTGATTTTTTTTTTGTTCTAAAAAAGTTTCATCGCAATTCTTGCTTCGTCGCATTCACCGATATGATCAAATTAAATTAGACCCGAAAAAAAAGGTAAAACAAATAATGATTCCCCGAAAAAAAGAGTTATTGTGACAATTTTGACGCTGCCTTTATTTCTTTGTCTTTTCTTTGTTTTTTAACATTCACTTGGGAGTTAGTATTGTTGTAAACGAAACAACTCATAGCCCTTCGGGAAATCTTTGAAACGATGATGGCTACCTATTCGAAAAACTACGGAGCGCCTTAAACTTTGTACTTTAAGTTTATTATAAATTATTTTACGAATATATTATTATTTTGATTAATAAATAGTGCAAGTTTGGAAATAGTTTGTTAATACATGTTATTTTCGCATACTCAAATACCGATTAAACATTTTGAATTCACTGTGTAAACCAACGTTAATTTTAATTTGACAGTTTTCGTGAATGTGATTTCATTTTGATTTACTATTAAATTTTTCCAATTAACATTTCATGTTTAACGATAATGAAAATTACATTTGGTTTTGTAGATGTCTGAATATATTTTATCGTTATAAATAGTACATTTTTCATATGTAGTAACACTGCAGGAAACTTTAAAGCATTTACAAATAGGTTTTACGATGGATAGTTAGCGATATAAACTGAAACTAGAATATATAGAAAACAACTAAATACTAAATATTAATTCAATATCAATACTTAGGTATTGATATTGAATTAATATTCGTAAGGACAAGAAAAACTTAAGAACTGAAAATGAATATTGTCAGTATACTGATTATAATAATATTTAGGTTGCTTATTAAAAAGCTAACAAAATAGTAAATAACCGAATCAAGTAGCACGGATTCTTAATGAGCAACATAAAACTATGTTGTTAATATATATTATTTTCTGCAGCAAGTTTATCTGGATAAAAACGGATCGAATACATATCACTAAATCGTATAGTCTTATAAATAAAATATTTAAAGTACCTATAAATTACTTGTATTTGTTATACTTCTTTGTTGATTTATTGTTCAAATTGTTTTTCCTATATCCCATACAAGCTTATAATTTATATCATAGTTGATTAACCTTTACGTATTATAACCTATTGGTGTTTTGTTTTTATTTTTTATTTTAAAATAAACAAAACATAATTATTAGTTAGTCCTCAAAATTCTTTAAACCGCATATAATAATAATTTCATATATTAATTGTGTATAATTAAGTTTCAGTTAATTTCATTTATAAATTTAATTATTTTTATTATAATCCTAATTATAAATACCTCTCAAGTCATGCTTTGATAAAAGAAATGATTCTAAAAATAGAGAGAGAAAAAGAAGCTTTATCCTTCACTCAGTAATTTATAATATTATAAATATAAGTACGGTTCAGTAGTATTACATAATATTATTTCAATTCTATTACACATTCATGAACCATAAATATGATGTCAATATTAATAAAATATTTCGATAATATAATCCATTTCACTTTATTATAATAGCGCATATATTTTTTGTAGGATAACGATTCACGAGTCACCGACATTAGATTGTTTTAAAACTTGAATTATATGAATATATTTAAGTCGACTTTAAAATGAAGAAATGAAATTTGTATGAATCTCTGAAGGATAAAAAGATATACCACAAATACTTTTTAACTATATAGTTTAACAAGCAAACCGCAGCCATTTGAATTGATCCAAAATCATTTTGAGGTTTTTCATCGTATAATAATTATGTAATATAAACTGTATTAGATGCATGCGCACGAAAATTTATTTGAAATGTTGTCTTTAAAATAACTGTAATTGTTTTAACATTGCACAATTTTATTGTTAACCAATTATTATTAAATTTGAATGCAATAATAAGTATCATTGCATACGAAAAAATATTCTGAACGAAGATAATTTGTCATTCTCGAATATAATATATTGTATTATATTTAAATTGTAATAGTGTATCAATATTTGCATTTCAAATGCATGTAAAAAATAATTTTTGCTTTGTATTTTAATCATTGTTGAAAGATAGAGAGAAAAATCTATGTGAAATCATTTGTGTAGTTTTGTATGCACAGTTTTATACTTAATATTTACATTTTCATACTATACTTATTGTTTTTATGAAATACATATTTTAAATTATTTGAAATAATTCACACAAAAAAGCAATTGAAAAATTGGGCGCACATCAATCAATTTATTGTTATTACTTCATTCGAAAATTGAACACAAAACTTTACAAAATAGTGGGATTATAGATTGAGCAATGGATTACGGTACAGTTATTGCTACATAGTATACAAAGTTATAAAGACTCAACATAAAAATTTAATTTTTTTCTTCTTTTCTACGATTCGACTAACGAAAGAAAATGCACAATAGTATCTCGAAGCAACCATAATCCATATCATTTTGAAATACTATTGTCAAATGATAATTATTTTGGAAATTCATCGTTTTGATATAGGAATTTGATTGGGACTCAGAAGGCCTATACATATAATTGGAAAAAATCATTATTATACGTAATTGCGGAAAGAAAAAATTGATAAAATATAACGAAGAAATTATGTTCAGTTATACTCCAGTATTAAAATGAACTATTGAAAAAGTATAACGGTATAATTTTCAAAATAATCTAAAAACATACACACATTTTCTGGAAATATATAACAAATCAAAAAATCATTTAGAGATCAGGGGAATTTCTAAGAACTGTATGTGGACAAAAAGTTTATCTAAGTGCTTGTGAAAATATAAACACTTTTTTTTTTGGTAAACTACCGTTAAGTATGGAAGCAAAGGGTTTAATAAATTAGAAATTGAATTGTACACTTACTTTTTTTACTTTAATTTCTAATACCAATATTTTAAAATTATTGTTAATTATAATAATACATACTTATTTTTATTATATTTATAGATATTCGAATTTTCTAAAATAATTTCATAATTGTATTTTTAGAGAAACGTGTATAATGTATAATGAAAATTTTATAAGAATATTAAAAGCAAGACCAAATTATTTTATTAACTGTACGGAGTAATCGATAAAAGTCACTTTAACTATAATTTGTTTCAAATATCTATATAAAATTTAGGTAATTTCGGAAAATATAGATATAGCATTTTAAAGACAATAAATCTATATTCCATAACTATTAGAAAAAAATCTTTTCATCTTAGTATATATTGAATGGCTCAGAACTCACACTAGAAATTATTCACATGGGCATTACTTTTTATTATGATTTGAAGAATGGCAACATTAAAAAATGGTTATTCCAACTCTAAACTAAAACTGTATCTAATACAATATCAATATAATTTATAAATTATTTTGCGTATTACAAAAGTTTATGATTGTACGTTAAATAAAAGTAGGCTAATAAAAAACTTTTCATTAAAAAAATTCACTTAAATAATTTTTCCATTTTTATATTTTTGTTTAAAAGAACATTTATTTTAATTTTAAAATATTGGTCACTTTCGAATACTATATACATATATATTATAATAATAAAATTGCTAACTTCAGGTTTTTTGTTGATACAATAGTAATGTTGTAAATACATGATATTCCCGAGGGGAATTAACACCCCCTTACATACTCACTAGACAAATCCATAACAATCCAATCAAAATTTAACAAGAAAAAAAATTGAATAACAAAAGTAATACAATTAAAAAAACATTTCATTCTGGGTCCCAAATATTTATAAAATTGAATATAAAGTAATTCAATTCCGAGAAGGCTTAATAATTTTATTTACTGTACTTTATTATAAGAATATATTTATTTTTAATGTTTGTACATAAAGCGAAACGGATGGGAAGACACGGTCTAGCACCAAGTCGAATTTCGTTTACAAATCATGTCAAATATTGTTTTAATGTACATACAAATATTGGCAATAAAAATAAAATAATTTATTGCAACTTTTATGATAGCAAATTAAAAATTATAATTGTTAAAAAATAAAACTATAGTTAGATTATTATTATTATCATCATGTTAATTTTGTTAGTTGATGGCTTAGTTGCCGGGGCTTATCCTAATAAAATTAAAATTAAAATTGTTTAATCAACCGATACCAGAAAAAACCATAAAAATGAACATAAATTATTCAAAACATGCGCCTTTTGTTTGACTTATTTTTATGAAGAGTAATAACAAAATATGTTTTTAGAGTATTAATTATCCAATTTTTAATTTATTTTAAAAACTACTGTATTGAAGTCAGCTATTTATTGTAAACATGCATTTTGTTCATAAAACCATGAATACATATTATCTAAAATGTTTTTGTTAAACCGACTGAACTATTAGTAATATAAAAAAAAAAAATAGTTTAATGATAATACTCGATATAGATACAGTACCTAAGGTACATTTACATATTATAAACAAATCAATTTTAACCCAAAAAACTAATCAAACACACACTACATAATATTCTACTCTTTTATATTATTTTATTATTTTCAAGTAAATTTTCCATGTGATAATATGACTTAGCCCCTATAGGTATTCATAATATAACATCATTCTGTCTACAGTTAATAATATTAACAATGTTTTATGGTTTACTTTGGTATTTATATTCTTATGTATCCATGTAACATTTTTTAATTTATATCAAACGTGTGTTTGTTCATTTATGCATTTGAAAAAGAGCACGAAATCAAAATCGAAATAAACCAAAACAATTTATATTACCTTTTCGATAGAGTTTTTTTATTGAGGTATGTATATATTATAAAATATCTATAATAATTCACACCTAGTTAACGTCTAATGCAATTATAATGTGTGACGCTTGTATTCCTACCAAAAACGTAGTATGTATACATTGTATACCTGTGTTTGTACATTTGTTTGACAATAGGTAAGTAATATTTACTTGTATTAATAATACTCGGTGCGTTTCACATAAAATATACCTAAATATTTCAAACGGAAATTTGACTATATATATTAAATATTAAAATGTCTAATTAGAACGTGATATATTTTTTTTTCACGGAAACATTGCGAACTTTGAAATATTACAGCAATAACGTGTAAAGGGAAGGGGGACTGTTAACTCCGTGACGCAAACATTAATTGGTTTTCTCTCTATTGCATTTCTATCAAACAAATTGTTTTCATCATTTTCCGAGTGAGGAAAATAAATATATTTCATATTAGATCAGTAGACACAATATAGCACATTTTTAACGGTAAGAGTACTGACGTCTGACTTCGTAGTCGTTTAAAATATTATTTTTAAGTCAACTTTTGCCGGATTGGTTTTTATAAACATGGAATGGAAACTAAAAATATATTATCAGACCGTCAAACATTTCTTGATGGGTTTTTTTTTTTTTTTACCGTATGGGATTTACATTCAAAGAAATGCATATTATATAATACGTTTTGTCAATATCCTCCGAAACATTATAGATATAATTTATAAATGATTGATGACGAGAGAAATTGGTTTATTTCCTAATGGACATAATACTATAATTATTTACAATAAATTATAACTAGGGCCCGGATTTCAATGCAAAATGCATCTTTTTTTGATTAATTTTAGACAATGCTTTCCAAGTTTATAATTTGATTCATGTAACAGAGATTTCAAAGGTGAAATTTTTATTTTTCATTATTTTACTTTTTTTTGCATATTTCAATATTTTTAGAACATATTTTAGCATTTTTAGGTAATTTTTTCGTTTTTAATGCATATTTGTATAATATATAAACATATAGTATTTATGCATTTTACGGCCATAGATTAAATATTATACTAGCAGTATTAAATCTCTGATACGACTTAATAATCTAAATATAGCTAACTCAAAATATTACTCGTGTTTTCGGGGTTTTTCTTACAATTTATAAACTGTTCAAAACATACAATATTGTCTATCTTATCTTTATTTATAATCGCTCGGACTTGGCAAATAATAAATAGTATTATTATAATCGGTTAGTTCGTGTCACGTCGTGGTCGCGTTTATTTCGTTTTTCGTTGTGTTAATTCGTTTGTTCGTACAATGCCTAAAATAAAACAATCTACTTCTTCGCGCTTGAGTGGCTACGTAAATGAATTTGGTAGAGACGTATTTACAACAGATGGGACTATTTTACTCTGTACAATTTGTAGTATTAAAGTTGCAGCTGAAAAAAAAATTTCAATTCAGCAACATATTTCAAGAGAAAAACATATTAATGGATTAAAATTGATGAAAAAAAAAAAATGAAAAACCTCAACAACTCTTAAATAATGTATTAAACAATGATAAAACAAACATTTTTAATAAAGAACTTTGCATGGCTATATTATCTGCGAATATTCCATTCAATAAACTGAAGAACAAGTTACTAAGTAATTTTTTAAAAAAAACATACAGACAAAAAAATGCCAGATGAGTCTACTTTGCGAAAAAACTATGTCGATAAATGTTTTAATGAAACTATTAATTCTATTCGAAAATACGTTGAAAACAAAAAACATATGGGTTAGTATTGATGAGACCTCTGACGTCGAATGTTGCCAATGTAATAGTTGGTACACTAGAAATATCTGAACCCGGCAAATCTCTTTTATTAAACTGTGAAGTGCTGGAAAAATCTAATAATAGCACTATTACCAAATTGTTTGATAGATCTATGGGTATAATATGGCTAAACACGATAATGTTTTATTGTTCATCTGCGACGCAGCTCCATACATGGTTAAAGCTGGTAAAAATATAAAAGCTCTGTACTCAAAATTGGAACACGTCACATGCATCGCACACGGTCTACACAGGGTAGCTGAAGAAGTGCGAGAGCATTTTTCTAAAGTGGATGCATTGATATCAAATGTAAAGAAAATTTTTCTTAAACCTTCTAGAGTTCTAAAAATTAAATGTATGGGCCCAACTATTCCTTTACCGCCTCAACCAATACTGACACGTTGGGGTCTTGGTTAGAAGCGTCGGTATACTACTGTGAATATTTTCAATTTATGAAAACAGTTATTGATGGATTTGAATAAAACGATGCCATAGCTATCAAAAAAGCGCAACATTTAATGGCAGACAAAGAAATTGAAGCTAACTTGATATTCATAAAAGCCAACTATGAAAATATACCAAGCTGTATAACACGTCTTGAAGCATCAGGTATACCTCTAGTTGAGGCAATTGGTATCGTAAATAATGCCAAAACTTGTATTTAAAATAATACAAGCAGTTATGGAGAAGCAATAAAGAAAAAATTAGAAATTGTTTTAAATAAAAATAATGGTTATACTTTAATGGAAACGATTTCAAGTATTTTAGAAGGTAACGAAACCGCTCTAAAAAACATACCAGGAGAATTAACACCAGATGATATTTGTCATTTTAAATATGCTCCAATAACATCCGTGAACGTTGAAAGAAGTTTTTCAACATATAAAAATATTCTTTCGGACAATAGAAGATCATTGGTATTTGAAAATATTAAACAATATATTATTGTTCAATGCAATGCTGAACATTTTATAGGTAAAATAGCTTAACGTAGAATTTAACTTAATCTTAAGTGCATATTTTGGTATGGTTAGAATGAACAATACAGCCTCCAATCAAACAGTCAAATCTATCGTCAATAGTCGCAAGTCAATTTTTTTTCGATTTTCAGTTGTTTTTTTTTAATAAAATTAAAATATTATAAGTTACCAATAAAACAATAATTTAATAAAAATTTATAAATCATTTTTTAAGGTCATTTTCCTGGTTAAATGTATTTTTTAAAGGCATTTTTAGCTATTTTTTAGAGCATTTTTCAATGATTGCATTAAAATCCGGGCCCTAATTATAAAATTCCTTCTGCATTTATAATATTTACTCCCCACACGCATTAGACTGGAAATCCAGCTGTTATCGATGTTGTTATAATAAGTTTTAATAGAGTCTTTACGCATCCTTAGGTCTTTCGTTATACATGCTTATTTATTTATTATTATTACATATATATTTTTTATTTTTTTATTTGAATAAACCGTTTTAATAAAACTCTTGCGGACTAACCAGTTGACGAGTTAATCCCCCGATTACCATTAATCCGGGGTTATCATAATAAATGTGCTTGGGCTTAATTTGTTCCACCAACGTATAAAACCACATTTCCAAGACTTCTCTTGCTTCGTTATATTTACCTATTTACCGGAAACGTCAAAAAACAATTAAACAAATTTTTTCTTTTTTCCAAATAATCGTTTAATAATTTAAAATTATTTAAACGTTTCTAAGATATATTTCACTGGAGTAAAATAAAAAAACGAAAAACTAAACCAATGATGTCCATATTGGCCGTATCTATATAAAATCAGAAGTTCTGACTGATTGACAAATTCGTAATTTACACACAACTATGGTAGCTAACTATATAGTAACGATTTGAAATTTTTAGTGTGTGTTTTGATCAAAGTCTATAGGCATTTATCTAATCGTATTTTTAATGGTCGATGGACATATGGGCTTTGAGTCAGATGAATATTTTTTTTATTTACTGGTTTCTAAGGTAATATCTTATATTAATTTATGGTGATAGATATAAAATACCTAGAAAATGTTTTGAGTCACTATGAAAACTAAAATAACAATCAAATACTTATATTGTAGTCTAATGTTTTGCCAATTTTACTCTGTTTTTCGTAATAATCCCAAAAACTAATAAAAAATTCAAAAAATGTCCTCCTCACTTCACCACTTAGATTAAAGTTAATGCATTATACAAAGCTATTTACAATCATTCATATTCAAATCGTGTACGAGAATACAAAAATAATTTTAAAAAAAATAGATGAGATATAAAATCAGTTGGTGGTATTGACATAATTATATTAAATAAAGTTGTATTAATAATGATATTGTCAAATAATCAAATATTGAAATCGTAATATATGCTAGCGTGGAGCATATTTTAAATAATACTTAAGAACGTAAACCCGATTATGGGATAGTGTGGTAGTCTTTAATCAGTATATTTATGTGTGTGGTAGCGATCCGGAAGTCTGCAATGTTTTTAACAATGTTCTATAGAGTATTAAATTATTATTTTGCATTTGAGTATCCAAAATACTTTACTTTATACTTATTCTAAGTCTGATCTGTAACCGATTAATTTATGGCTGTTGAGGATAAAGTTTAGGAGTAAAATAGTTTTATCAGCATTTCGAGAATCTGTAACTGGTTAATTTATGGTCGTTTTAGTTCATGAGTCTAGGTAAAGGGTATATCATCGAAAGATCGATATGCAACAGTGACATCCAACGTAATTTGCAATCCATTTCCCGAATTTATTTTGCCTTAAATTTTATACTTGTTTTTGTTTGTATTTTGAATTTGTTAAATTACAAGTAACTTTCTTAGGTATTTAACACACACAACGTACTTTGAATGTCGTGAAAAACTGATCACCGATGAACTGAAAATTAAAATTATCAAAATTTGAAAAAAACTTTTAACTGTGAAACATTATTAAAAAAAATCGGTCTTAAGTATGTTTCGAAGATAATTGTTTTAATACCAACAAAGTCAATCAAATTCTTAAGTGATAGTAAGGTTTTTTTGTTATTATTTTATTTATTTTATTTGAAGGATATAGAGATATGTTAAAAGTGCAGCTATTAGGTATTTAAACACAATATGTATGAAAAAAATAATAAAATATAATAATCATAACAATAATTATAATAGGCGCACTAAAATAAGAATTATTTCTAAGAAACTATATTTATCATCAAATACTTTGGGATTTGTATCATAAGTGATACAGTTTTTAGTTGATGAATAATAGTGTTAAAATGTATAAGCGTTTTATGAACATAATTATTATTTATATCGTTTAATATAATATTGTTTTCACAAGTGTTTAAAAATCGTTTGTGTTTAAACTATCAGTTGTATTAAAAAAAAAAAATATATATATATATATATAAATATATATATATATATATGTATATGTATATACGACGTAGGTGCAGCACCAAGTAAAACAATATTATATTAATATAATACAAATAAATCGAGTTGAAATTTACCGTATGACCGTGCTAACCTATTCTGGGTACATTATTATTCTATTTCTTGACAAGTGCTCTACTCCTTGTATAACTACATAACATTTCGGGACCAATATTGAGATTTTTTTTCATCTTTTTTTATTTACGTACATTTACGTTATATAACAGATATCTCGGACATTATAGCAAACATTATTATTCAATTTGTCTGTTATAAATCACAGAGTTCTCATTAGAATAATTTATTTCAAATGCATTTTCGTTAAAACTGTTAAAACAGTGTCTTTTTATTTTCCTAAATATATTAATCAGGACATGATTAAATCATGACCATCGCCGTTCATATAATATTCACAACAAAAAAAAGGCTATTCAAAATTATCTTCTCTCTTGATGTCGATTACAGTTATTACTTTACAGCATGTCGTTAACCCGTACAGTGATATCGATGTGTTTTAAAATCAACAATGCCGTGTACATTAGAGACGTCTTTTGCGGTGAATGAATCACAAAACATAAACACACACACATACCTGAACTGTGTAACCCTCCGGCCTACAAAGATATTATATACAAGTATGAAATAATAATTTATGCAACCCCGTAGACATTACGTAACAATAAGATAGCTGTCATCGGCTGGAAGGTCGGGCGTAGAACATAGAAGGTAGGGCATAATTTTCCATTAGGAAAATTCGCCGTTTTCACGAACAATACACATTTTCCGTCATTAAACGAAATTGACCGATTACAAAGATAACAACAATAATAATTAAAAAAACAACAATATTAGGTATACCTACATGACACAGATATTTAAAAAGAGAGAGAAAGAGAAATAGAAAAAGAAATAAATAAGGTGCATTTTGAATTAGGACAAAATAATATTATTAAGCGGATCAAAATAATAATAAAAATTAAATTAAAAAAACGTACCTATATAGAATTATGTTTTTGATTTTTGTTTCATCGGAAATGGTGCAATAAAATGTACATGTGATTATATTATTATATAACAATACGTCGTGTACGCGATAAATGTTTAGAAATAGTATATTAAATATTGTGACACTTACAAACTTTGCGAGAGAAGTTTTGTGACGCCCAACTTGGACATGGCATTATTTTTGAAACCGTCGAAAATCGAGTTAGTGGAGCTTTTATTATTCATATTAGACGTTTTCCGTTTGTAGCTGTATATCGGTGATGGGATGTAATGATGTGCTTATGTACGTTTGCCGACACACGTAATAAATAGTAGCACCGAGATTTCACTTGGCCGATTGACTTTCGGACGACTGAATGAAACTGTGCTGTGTCGCGGACATCAAGTAAGAGAGGAAAATTTTAGTCGACGTGATTGAGTGTATCTACGGAAAGAAAGAAGCAAAAAATTGAAAACAAAAAAAAAAATTCATCCGGGAAATTTATTTTTATTTCTATTTAAAAAAAAAATAATAATAATAATAACGGTATTTATGAATATACGTACAGATAGAAAGATAGAAGAGATAGAGATGAGTAAAGAGAAAGAAAAATATGAAAAAACTACAAGGCCGAAATGAAAATTATTATTAACTATATAGCCGCAAAACGACCGTTTGAAATGTTCCGGTGTATACGTATTTTATAGATTTTAAAGAGATGTATACAACGGAGCGATGATGGGAGTCGTAAAGCAAAACAAAGACTGAGGACGCGAAGTTTCCGAGCACGCTTTTTGTGCGAGAATGTGGTTTTTTGTCCGCCCGTTTTCGAGGGGGGGCGCGGCGTATACTCTATACCAACCCCCCCGGAGGGAGGGGGCCCTTGGCGGCGCGCGCGCGTACGCTTCACCGTGAAAACTGGGTCAACTGGCCGCCTCAGCTGTATCACACACACACACAAACGCACTCCACATACCCACCTACCCGTTGTACCACCGGTGAAGCGGTAACCCCTGCTCATAGGACGGGCAAGGGTTAGGACGGCACGGTCGAGGGGTACGTGAACTGGAGGGGTGAAGCGGGGCATACGACCGACATACGATTTTTACGTATCCCTCCGACGCCACCACCTCCGTCTGATGGTTCGCTTTTGTGTGTATGTGTGTGTGTGTGTGTGTGTGTGTGTGTGTGTGTGTGTCCATAATATATACGTGTACATAATGATATGGTATCACTAGTCGAGGGGGTGCGACTGTAGGGCGGAGGGAGGGCCAAGTATCATCACGTGTATATAATTTCATATCATACGTGTATATCTCGTCGATACCGATCGGTTGTCGTCGTCAACGTTGTTGTCATTTCGATTATTAATAGTAATGTGTTATTATTATTTCAGAATAAGTATTCCCAGAAATTATGTGGTATAGTATTTGCGGTATTAGTACTATAATAGTAGTAACAGCAGTATACTTAGCTACAGTAACGGTATAGTAGTAGTAGTTGAGGCATTTTTGCGTGAAATGTTTTAGAGATGACACCCTCCACCACACGCTGATGGTATCGAAATTATGCTTATCGACTTCGTAAAAAATATGACTTTTTATAATAACAATTACCCGATTTTATCTGTTTATTAATTTTTGTCGAATATGTACATGCCTCACGGGAACTGATCTCATACAGAATGCACAAACGCTGACTAACAGTATATTATAGTAGTTATAAAAACATAAGCTTAAACAAACAATAACCAAAACATTGCAATTATAAAAAAATAATTTACGACATGTGGAGATAGTTGAACAATATTTGACGATCATAAAAAATATTAAGTACAATACCAATGGTAATAATTACATGGCATAACATATACTTGTTTAAACATTATCAAAATATAACTGACTTTCAATACTTATTGAATGCTTATACAGTATAAAATAATATGTATATGTTTTCATACTTTTTTGAATAAATATTTTAAGTTATTATTAAATGATTAAATTTAAATACATCTTGAATTATTTGAACAACTAATGTTATTACTTATTAGTCATTATATTATACAACATTAAAGTGTATAGTCTAACTAAACGTATAAGGATTAACGATACAGTGAAAACTGTTTAAAGCGGATCCAGAATAAAACGGAAAACTATCCAATACGGAATTTTTTTATGATCCGGGCATGTTCCTATAGTTTTATATAGACGCTGAACCTCAATAAAACGGAACCTTCATAACGCGGAAACGGAACGATTTTGTAAGTCCCATGCAAGTAAAACCAGGAAAAATGACACATGCGTGTGTACTACAAACCAAAAAAAGGTATAAAATATAGATATGTGTATGTATAATGTACATCGTGTGATAGATGACAATGATAGATAAAGAAGATTAAATTGCTCTATTCATATACAATATATGTACATACATTGCATATTATCACATATACGATACGAACTTCTTTGTAACTGTGAAATAGTCTTACACAAACAGTCGTACGTACACTTCTCATTTTATCTTCCGTTCATCGTAGTATGTATTAAAATGCCAAAATATACGTGTCTTTCATTAAACGAAAAATATCAATTGATCGATATGAGTATAGAAGAACATTCAGTAAAACAATTACAAAATGTATTTAACTGTAGAAGAACTCAGATTTACGATACATTTTAAAATCAAAATAAAATTAAAGAAGAAAGGTTAAAAGATAATTTTATCTTTTTATTTGTTTTAAAAATGTTTATATTATAATGTACATACTATGTATGAGGATGCACGTAATTTATAAACGTAAATATAAATTATTTTATATTTTTGTAGAAAACTGTAAAATGATAAAATAAATGAAGCATAACGATAATGAAATTATTAACAACAAATTTGGGATTGGTTTTTAGCTGTACGAGCTAAAAATATTCCTGTTTGGGGACCAATAATGCAAGAAAAGGCCCATAAAATCGCAGTACGATATGGTAATCATTTATTTAGAGCTTCCAACGGTTGATTATCAAGTTTTAAAAATATACATAATATCACGTGAAATCAAATTTGTGGTGAGTCAAATGATGTAAATGTTGATAGTGTAAATGAGTGGAAATCGAAAATATCTGAATACGTCAAAGATTATGATGCATGTAATATTTACAATTGTGATGAAACTAAATTTTTTTTTCGTGCGATTCCAAATAAAATAATAAAACTTAAAGGAGAGCAATGCAAAGATGGAAAGTTATCTAAAGAAAGATTAACGGTATTACTATGAGGTAATATGGTTGGAGATATGAAAAAGCCTCTAGTGATAGGAAAATCAGTTAAACCAAAATGTTGAATTATAACAAATATTGAAAATCGTTTGAGGAAAAATTACTATTTTTGGAATTTCGTAAAAATTAAAATTTCAAACAGTTATACATTTTTTTTTCTTTAAGTCCGGTAGAAATTTTTTTAATGATTTTTGATGAGTAGCTTATGGATACCCTAGTGTTGAAATGTTGAACCTTAAGTATAAACAGAATAAATTTTATGAATTTTTATCTACAAAATAACTTGCAAATTAGCTTAATTTTGACACATTTTATAAAAATTTGAACTTTATGGGCTTCTAAAAAAATTTGATTAAAATGATCTTCAATATTTTTTAGTTACGATAAGTATAACTTATAATAAATATTATATTCAATTTTCAAGAGTTGTCGGACAGCCAAATAACTTTTATAGATATTTCAAAAAAAAAAAAAACTTACAAAAATCGAAAATTTAAATTGTCTATAAGACTATAAATAAGTCAAAATATGTCAAAATACTTTTAAAATTTAATCATGTATAGATAAAGCTAATTTAAAGATTTGGTGAAAATTTCAAGTGTTAACGATATTTCGTTTTTGAGTTAGAGCATTTTAAAAAAATGTATTTTGTCAAAACGTGAATTTACGTAAAATTTCCCGTTTTTTCGTAATACTTTTATGGGTTTTTTCGATGCTTTTAAAAAGTTTTGAAAAAATTGCATTTTTGAAATGCCCAAGTACCATATAAATTCACTTTCCTTTCAGAAAAGTTGCTGTTTAAGAAAATCGAAGCATTTTTACTGCCAAAAAAGGTGTCGTCAGACAAAAAAAAAAAACTCATCTTTGTAAAATCAATAGATTCCATCACTCCGTTCAGAATCTAAAAATTAAATACACTACCCATAATATAATAATAATGACGTATGTTTTATTTTCTGATTCGGAAAAAATACTCGCCTGTATATGCGATATCAATATGAATACGTGATAGTTAAGAAAATACCTATTCACTGAATAAAAGAACTGGTGCCTGGTGGCCGATGTGCGTTGGTGATGGACGGTGGTGAATAATAATATCGTAATAATATCGATAAACATACGAGAATGACGCACTATAAACACATGGCTCTTGGGACTCCAAATATATTCGAACGTTTATTAAATATTAAGGGAGGTAAAAAACGGTCATTTACACAAGAATAAAAACACACGCATACCGTTAACAAAATATAAAAAAAAGTTTAATTTGTATATTACTGGTAAATTATTGAGTTTAACGATTGTGTGGTGTTCGAGTTGAAACATTTTCACTAATTGGTATGATCTGACCTCTTCAACAAGTGTGTATTATATTTAATAATAAAATATTTACTACATGGTTAATGAATATTTCGTCAACTGCGTTTGCATAATACAAAAATAACATTTTATGTTAGGTGACCACCGCCGCAATTGATTTTTGTGTTGTCCTTGATGTTTTTATTATCATTATTACCTACCATTATAATTTGTTTTTTCAATAATTGATAATTACATGATTTCAAGCGTTGAACTGGGTGGTGCGATGTGAAAAAACGTTTCGCACCAAACGTCTTTGTTTCAATATTATTATTATAATTTTAATTTACCCTTTCGGACCGGTAATTATTTATCGCGAGCACAACGCTCGCCTCGTCCTGCAGTACATCGCGACCTATATGTAGTATAATGATTGTATACTGTTACACCTAATATTGGTATAGTTTTTCGGACGTTTATATTATTCAATTCGTCGAGAATGAAAAATCATGTACGCACGAAAATGAAATAAAAATAAAAACAAACACTTTTAGTAATAAATATAATTACCGTTCGGCGTAAGGGACATCGTAATATGTTAAGCTAGCTCAGATTCCATACTTATATAATATTTTACCAAGTGTAATATATTAATTACCGTTTAATGTGTGCATAGAGTTCCAACTGTGATCGTACGGTGTTTGCAGGTACGCGATACGTTTAGGGTGAAATGAATGAATGTATTTGCATGCTAATTGGGTTTGTACGAAAAACAACCCCATGGAGAAGAGTGTGGGTGAGCACCCGGCAGATTCAAGTTACAATGAGACTTCGTAGCAGACTCTCGCGACGACACCATACCTTATATACTTACTAACTGTCTGGACGAATCAACATCTTAGGGCTTTATATATAAATAATAATACGTTCACCATTGACAAGACTATATTATCGTCTCTTGAAAATTTGCTGCGCAAAATAATTATTTTGAAATCCCTTATACAGATTGGTTGGTGTACAACGTCGTAGAATCAATAATGCATATATACCATCATGTTCTATTGTTTATATAATGTCACAACGGTATTGATAAATCAGGCGTTTGATGATTTTGAAAATACTTCCAAGACATCGCTAAGCCATTTCGTTTCGCCCGATTGCGTTCCTCTATTATATGATTACAATATTATTGTTTTAACTTATTACAAATTAATCTTGTACGCGATACATAAAATGTATTTTATATTATTTTTAGTTCACTTTGACCAGTTTATATATTTTTTGAATACTTGAAAATCTAAATTTGTGACAAAAAATACACTGTTAGCATAGTGTAACGATCTCTGTTTGCGTATTTTACGAGATTCTAGGAGATCTGACCTCGGTGTTATGGTACTCTAATTATTATATGGACTCATAAAGGATATATAGTTTACAAAAAGTACAATTAAATATAGATATATTATATTAATTATTAAATTAACCAATTATATATTGTGTACCTGTATGTCATCGACCTTGTTTTGACCCTATGTTGTCGACACCCATCACCCACATGCACTCCGTGGACTTCTTGCCTCCTAGTTGAACCTTCTTCACTTGTTGAACACAAACTCTCCTTGCTGAACGTGTACTCTACACTCTTGAACGTGTATTCATACACTCTGTCGAACGTGTGTTCCACACTGTCTTTTCTCGGTTCGTGCGATTGTCCGTGGAGCCGCTACCAAAGACTCCTTCGACATCATACTTCGCGCGTCGGTCCCACTTGTCATTTTGCACACTAGACATATTAGCCAAATACTATTACTTAAGGAGTGATGTACGATGTCAATGTATAACCATAGTTACAACAGTATGACTTGAAAAAATTGAACTTGATCTTCGAAGTACTTCACGTGACGAGTTTGGTCATAAATTAAAATCATCACACGTACAACGTTTTTATTTTTAGGACGTTCGAACATTTTTAGTCAATTTTATTGTATGGTTTGTGTGGTGGACTAAGACGTAGTTTATGATAAACATAGTTTTTCAGTGTACTATTTTTAAAATACATTTTTGGTTCAATATTTTATAGAATAAACAGTTTTCGAGCATTCGTACATTGGCAAGATTTAAAATCATATTTATACATGCATATTATATTAATGTTATACGCAAATCTATAATGGTGATCTGAGTTAATCTAGGGCCTAGGCTTTAGAATTCATTAAACATTTTTGTAATATAGTGAAAGCAAATATTATAATTTATAACAGTATTATATGGGGATTTAACTTTGATATTGTAATTGAGTTTTGAAATTTATATTATTATTAAAATATTGGTAAGTCTCCCAGAAATACCGACCGTGTCGATCATCGATTTGGTACTTATATTACCTAATATAAATTTTCTCATAATAAGTTTACAACAATTTAACCGTTAAAAAGTTTTGTTTTTGACTGAATTATGTAGGTACCTATAATAATAAAATAAATTTCAACAATTTAATTATCAGCTCAATTTTCTATAATTATTTATAGTTTTATTTTATTACTAAAAACTATAGAATATAAATATTATATAGCCACTGATCAATTTCTTTTTATCAAGACTACAAACTCATAATTTATAGTTCTATTATTTGATTTTAGTGCTATACTCACAAAAATCTAAACCATTTTTTTAAAGTACAACATACACTGTAAAATCTGTACTAAAATAAAAACAATATTATTGAAAAACGTAGATATACTTTATAGCACATTAATTATGTTCGTTTTCTTAAATATTTGCGTAACAATTAACTTAGAAGTTCAAAACATATATAGGTAGCAGTACTTAAGATTTTGACGACCAAGGGCAACAAAATTTTAATGCCCCCTTTCCCATAAAAGTGCAGCATATACTTATGATAGAACACAGGGATCCCGATTATTTCAGTTGGTTGACTTTCGATACTTTTGATTATCTCCTGAAAACTTCCATTTCAACCCAAGGTCATCCAACTGAATATAAGTTGTACCTTTTAGCTTAAACATACTATATGTAATACAATATAGGAATAGGAAATTCCAACATAATAATATTACGGATTATTTATTGAAAAAATTAAACTACGAAATTATAATAAACTAAACCGTTACAAAAGTTGCAATTATACAAATTATGAATAAAAAGTACAGCAGTTGTAATGCGATTTAATTTACCATACAAAGATGAAAATCTTTGTGATTTTCGACCTCTCACATCGTCATTGTATTGAGCTGATTGTCTATAATTAGAGTTCGGAAGTTGTATATGCGTTTTTTTTTCTGAACCACTAGATTTATTGCTAAGTAAGCTAGAAATTATTTCTAGATACTACAAATTAAATATCAAAAGTTTAGTTTATTATGGACTATAATATTATAAAGTACATCACTGTAAATATGCAGCCTCATTAAAAGTCGTTTCATAAAAAATACATGTTTCTCAATTATTATTACATTTCATCGATATTCAGTTTCTAACGAAATAAATGTAATCCAATACCAGAATGATAATAATACGATGAGCATGACTTGTACATGAAATTGTACATTTTAATTTCCTAAACAAACATTGGACTAGTATAAAATGATATATTGTGTATTTTAAAATTATTTATCCTGAATTCCTGATGAAATTATTATTTTACAAAAAACCTAATTATACATACGATAAAAATACAAAAATATATACTATTATATATTATATAAATACATAATGATAATACATCTATTATGAACATCTAATGACCACTTATTACACCCACACACGAATACGCAAATACAAATGTATTTTTTTTTTTTAATGTTGAAATATTTATTAGTATACGAGTATTAAATATAGGCGTATTGAACTTTTATTTTTCAGTTGACATATGCCATAAATATTAGACATTTATTAGTGCGAGGGATAAATTTAAGTGGTTTTGTTATAAAATATGTTTATTTATTTAGTATATAATATTAAATTAAAAATGCTCGTAATATTCCTAAAAGGGCGTTCGCAGTCAAGGATGACCTTACTCAATACAAGTTATCCGAGTATAGCGGTCGGCATTTCGATGAAGTTTCACACCATCACCAGTAGTGTGATGACAATGATAGTGTAAGAGCCAAACATTTTACTGCCACACTAGCGAACAAAGTTATTGGCCCGGGTGATATTGTTTTGTTCAGAAGCTGCATGGTGTAATGGACAATATTAACGTTTTTCTTTTAATAAAAAAAACTACGTGTATTTTATTCAAACTATAGATATTGCATATTTAAATTAATTTCATTGCACAGCCAAATAGTCAACATTTAGGATTTACTGGTGAGCAAATGTGATATCAAGGTATGATGACTTTTTAAATGTGTCAGTTTTGTTATCGACGTATTTTAATATTTTCAGACGTTCTAAACTAATAGGTCATATGAAATATTGAAAAGTTAGAAAACATAAAAAATATGTCGGTCTATATATTATAATTATATTTGATATTAATTTATCTGTTCAATTTTAATGATGATTTTTTTCTAATTTTGAATAATTACAATAATAATAAGGCTTTTGGTATTTTTACAGTTTGTAGGTTCAATAATAATAGAGTTATAGTACAATATAATATAATAGATAATCTAATTAAAACTTTTTTATTTTTTCTAATTCTGAGACCGTTCCTTCAATCCGTGCCTCATGCCTGTCTCGTACACAGGTCGTGTTGTGCCCGAAATTAGTACACCTATGCCCTACGGCATTGTGTCGAGTTCTGAGGAATACGGAGTTATAGCATTAGTGCATAGTTTAAGCATCTTGTGTACGGAGCAAGAGAAAGAGAAATACTTAGAGAGAGACTAACGTAAACAATAAAGGCAATGGGCAGGTATAAGACAGCCGACTCCAAGTACATATTATGTGGTGCGACAGGGCAGGTAGCTGGTTTTCAGCTTTGACGCACTTCAAACTGACGTAATTAGTAACCTAATGTTTTCAAGTGTGCACTGCGCAGATAACGGTATACGCGGTACGAATGGAAATTGCGATTTCTCAAAACATTTTACGATAATAATACAACTATGCCTGCAGTTTGATAACAAGTTTTTATATTTCATCATTTCTCCAACGTTTGAATGGCGTTTAAGATAATATACGGTAGCAAAAAATAATATAGGTACGCTTTAAAGATGTTACAATAATAAATTTGCAGTGTTTGAATTGGGAGGAGGGGGCGGATGACCTAGTATCCTAAATAATTCTTCTTAAATTGTAGCATATCTCTACTTTTTTTTTTCTAAGAGGAACACATGAGGTGGTGGTACTAACTGTAAATTTTTTAAATTTTTTTTCTTATACAAAGGCACGAGTAATAATATAATTTTTAAATATCTAAGTAATTATGTCAAATCTTAGATAATTAATAGTTAGGGAGATGTTGAGAAAACTTGTTGTCCTAAAAGAATAAAATTGAAAGATAAAAATAGCATACTTACCAGAATTTATGGAAATATTTAAATAAATATATGAATCAATATTATGTATATATATATATATTTTTTTGTTAGGGAGATTTGGGCATCATGGCCATTAAATTCAACGTATTTTTTTTATGAAGACTCAATTATGTGTTATGGTTTGGGAGGGGGTGGTAGCGGCATCTTCTCACCGGACGGCTGTGCAGCCCGGATTTAAACCGGTGACCGTAGGATTACGCACAGCCACCTTATGCCGCTAGGCTATGACAGTACTTCATATATTATATATATATATATATATATATATATATTGAATTACTTTTGGATCTATTTGAAAATAAAGTTTTTGACATCCTATGAAGTTTACACTACATGGAATTCATTTTCATTTTTAAATTGTGTATAATAGATAATTTATTAATACATCATGATGTAGGTGTACGAGGGTATGAAAGGCATCACCATGTTAACAATGTAGAAAAATTGACGGATTTTATAAATGAACAGAGTTCCCCTACTTTATTTTTTAAATTCGAATAGGTAGGCAATAAATAGAATATAACTCATTTAGCAGCATTCGCACAGCAGATTTGTGGGGACTTTTTCGTCAAAAAATGTATAGGCACTACACAACTTATTTCTCTTCGGTTTTTTTATTCGTTCACTTATTTTATAATGTTCCAGTGTGCGCTGCAATTCGCATTTCATACTACATACTGGTATTTGTCGTCAGGCCTATGTTCATAGGAAGTGCATGGAGTCTAGACCTCTCCATCCCAAAATTGGTCAGTATCAATTTTTAAATCTTAACCCGTTACACATTAAACATTTAAATAAAGCACTATTGAATTGAAACGTAAGTAAAAATAAAAGGTTTGCCCAAAAGCGTATTAAAATTACTTATTATAGTACAAAGTTCTAATTTTTGGTGGAGAGAAATGAGAATGACATTAATTTTTAACCTCCATCTCTGGAATAACATTTTTTCTACGTGATTTTTACTTAAGTATATATATAATCTAATATTGTACAAATAAGTATGCATATAAGTTAAAGCAATTAAATCGTTCCTAGCAGGTTTGAAGTAACATTTAAAAACGTCGTATTGAACGATCGACGACGACGCTTACGATTAATTTATGTCCTGCGAAAGTTCTGTTTCGAAATGAAATAAAATAAAACACATATTTATATGTATAATGCGGCTCAACCACTTTTCTTTCTCTATTATAAAAGTTTATTGTTCGTGCAGAATTTCCCCGTTATAAAAAAATACCTATTTGTAAATTATATCTCTCGTTATGCTGCGGGCGAAGAGATTTGTGGACTTTCGACGACAGATTAATGATTCTAATAAGAAATTTGAAAATACTTAACAGCAATGAATGACTTCATCTAATTCTTAATATGTGAGTACATTATATAATTTTAAAACGAATCATTAGTTGAAATAATCTTTTAGGGGTATATAATCTCCCTACTAAACACGAAAGTTAAGTTACAGGACAAAAAGAGAATCTGAACATTTAAGTGGTCAATAAACTTCTGGAAGTTTAGACTATAATCTATAGAAATAAATTAATATCAACTGTATAGGTACATTATTCTATAAATAAAGGTATTATCAAACATAATTTTTGACGTAACAATAATAACAATAAATTGATAAATTAAATATATGATAATCATTTTTTATATGTATAAATAATATGTATTGTAAATATATATATAAAAACTGAGTGACAAAGAATAAAATCTTTTATTACCATAAGTTTTAAATAAAATACCGACCATTACATAATACTGCCGTTTATTATTCAAAAATATGATTATGTCCTCTTCAAGAATATTTCAAGTGAAGTTTTGTATGACACCTGGGTAATATAGTACTATGACAGTCCTACTCATTAATTTTGAATATTTACAATCGCAAAATGAATAAAAGATTATTTCACAAATTAAATTATTGACAAAGATATTCGTTTACTGTATTGTCTTGAATAACATAGCAAGTCGTTATCTCGCGTGGATATGGCTTTACATGAAATGGTGATACTATTCTTAATAATAATAGTGCGCATATTCAATAGAAAAATCAATTATATTTCGAAACACTTATTAAGTTTGCTGGTTCTAATACGATACGGTCCTACTCAGATCTGTAGACTACATGCAAATTGTTATTATAAATTCCATATATTATTTTCATGTATCATAATAAAAATATATTATAGTTTTTACAAACGCCGTTTCCCTAAAGCTGAATGACCGTACAAATGAACCCATTTAGTAGGTTATTAAGAGGAAGGTACGCAATGACTTACGCAGTACACTGCAATATTAGTTTAAAATTAATTTACCAGCCATCCCATTAAAATGGCGATTGGGTTAAAATAATTGTTTATCAGTAGAACCCACATAATCTCCTTCGGCCTTGACTCTATTCCGGATAATGTCTTTCGGTACATGAAATGAGTTTACTTTTAAATATTATTAAAAACAAGATGCAATATTTGGTCTACAGCCAGCAATACGAATTTCCTACACGTTATATAATTACACGGTTTATTTTTTATTTTAATAAAATATAATTTCAGGTATAATTTGAAATTATAACTTTCGTAATCATAGTTTAAAGTATATGGATCTATTATGTTTAATATCTATTACAGTATTATAAAACTAATATATGCTTATATTTATATATTATACATACAGATAGTGCATTGTGAAGACTTGAAAAGTATACATTAAAAGGACGTGACAAATCTCTGCACAATTTTATACAAAAATACATGTCACACACACCGCAGGTATGTTTCGATTCACTGACCATTTCAATAGTTTACATACCCATAGTATATGCTAAGGAGTTTTCCGTTGAACTAGCTGTATAATTTCAGGACAATAACTCTTTTCTTAATATTTTATGAATTTAATTATATACAATAGTTAAGGGTATATCAAATATAATCACCTAATGCACCATCACGCGTGACTGTCAAAATATGATGCATTGCAGAGAAATTCATTTCCACACTGACGTGACCTTCGGTAAATAATTAAAATATTATTCGTTATCCATACAAGCGCTGTGCAATCAGTATATTTGGTTGTTCAAAAAGGGAATTGCCAACCCACTGCGTGAAAATTGACGCTTTGAAATTGTGTTTAGTTTTTGTAAACCTAAAACAAACCTCGAATGGCATAAATTATTTAGTATAGAGTTAAAATTTTTCGACTGGTATTCAAACAGGCAAAAATTAGTTAGGTCGTATAGTAAATTGGATTTTGTGAAATTAATTTAATCATATCTGATATAATTGATTATATTATATTTTTAACTCGTATACATTCTTAAGGAAAACAAAGATCAAATAATATCATTGCTGTAGATATTGCCTTTGTTTAACCTTGTTTAATATAACAAACGATCCACATTTATGTTTTTTTTTTTTTTTTTTGTTATGGAAATTTGGGCATCATGGCCATTAAATCCAACGATTTTTTTTATGAAGACTCAATTATGTGTTATGGTTTGGGAGGGGGTGGTAGCGGTATTTTACCGGACGACTGTGCCGCCCGGATTCGAACTGGTGACCGTACGATGGGCATCGCCTATTTGCGCCAAAAAAAATTAATTCATTTTGGGTACGGCCCATTTGCTCCAAAATAAAAAAGGTATGTTTTTTGCAACAGCTCATTTGCTCCAAATTTACCTGTATAAACATTTGAAATTAACGACTTGATAAACATTATAGACAAACGTTTTAAAAACGTCTTTAAAATATAAGAATTAACCAAGTCATTAATTTAAAATGTTTACGCTGCAAGTAAATTTGGCGCAAATGGGCTGTTAGAAAAAATATGCCTTTTTTATTTTGGCGCAAATGGGCTGTACCCAAAATGAATTAATTTTTTTTGGCGCAAATGGGGAAAACCATCTACGATTATACACAGCCGCCTTATACCTCTAGGCAATGTGTAACACTTCAAACATATTTATGGTTAAATCTGGTTTTCAAAAAGCTTTTAATATGACACTAGAAATATCACTCGACTTACCACGATACCACGTATTTCGGTATATTTCGAATTCACCTAAAAATTAAGTATGAAATTACACTCTCACGGATCTATAGAACACGATCATATTAGAACAGAATGTGAATATATTCATATTTATAATTATTATTAGTCCAATGCTGCAGAAATAAATGTATAGTTACTTATATTGTATTTTATACACGTTCAGAGATGTACACGAATCTATTGAAATCAAATCGAACGGTAAAAGAACGCGAAATTTTAGAATAGTTTTAAAACTGTACTTCCGGTGTATTATTGACATTATTATTTTTTGTCAATCACACTGTATACCACGGGACAGCGATTAGGGTTGTAATGTGTCATTTAAGCATATCGTGTTCAAATGAGACGTATTGTACGAGCTTATATTGTACTGTATATGTCGCATCCACATAGTGAAACCAATCATTTCATGAACTGGATATCCAGATAGTGAAATTCATCCAGCTAGTGAATTTTGACGAAAATACATTATATGGACATCCATTTCATGAAATGGACAATACCTATATCGTGTACTTTGTGTAATTATTATTTTATTATATAATGGTTCATAAACTATCATTATACATTTA